>OX421447.1:57834997-57844997 GCA_949126865.1 Montipora capitata | reverse complement strand
ATATATAACAACAATTTTTCCGATTGATCAAGTTTCGAACGCTTCTCGCGTAATTCGGGCATGCAGCGCGAAAATAATTTCGGTGACTCATCTTTTTTTGCATTTTTTCAATGTCCTGTGAATGAATGAATATCAAGTGTGCCAAGTTTGACAAAAATCTGGATAGTACGTTATTTTCAAGGGAATTATCTTAACCGATTCGATGTTCGTCTCCCCCATTACATCGTCAATTGCTATTGCTATTTTATTTAAGTTATGTTTTTTTCATTTTAATTTAAATCGACTTTCTATGAGAACGTTCAGTGTCGATGAAGTTAAAGGGGATATGTCATGCCAAAAGAATGTCTTTTCATGACACTAAATAAGCCCAAAAAGTGGAATGAAACATTGCAATAATCACTTAACACTGTTGAACAACATAAAAGAAATACATACAGAAAAAGGAAAGAGAAGCACGGATGGACACAAATGGACAAGATTGAAACGAACTACTTTTGGGTTATCTTGAAAAAGGTCGGCCTGACGTTTTTAAATCTATGGCATATCGCCTGGATAAAGGTCGTTTTTGATCCGAATCATCTTGTGATGTAACGATAATTTTGTCAGTAAAGTAATTCCACATTGCCGGCCATTTTCGAGTTTTCAACTCGTGATTTACTAGAGATTTCCCCGAAACACCCTAAAATCACGTGACATAGCCCCTTTAAGGAAGCCTGACAAAAATCCGGGCTTTGAACGGCTCAGTGCTGAAGAAGTGAGCAACGAAATCGAACGATTCTGTAAATCGATTCTCGTTCTTATCCGGTTGGGTCGTACCTCATGCTGGACACTATTTTTCATTGGCTGTATAGTGTCGTACTTCCAGTTGTTGTCTGTGCTAGCTAAATCTATTGTTATCTTTGTTCGTTTTATTGTTCTTTTGGCCAATCCTGAAGCCTGTTCAATGAGTTACGACACGACCTTTTTAATCTGCATTTTTATAAAGGTGCTTTGCAACCGTTGTAGTTCGTTCATTAAAAGTACGATACAGAAAACACCCGCATATACATGTAAGAACCCTTTTTTCAGGTTTAAGGCTGATCTTGTTCTTATTTGAGGGGTGCTTAGTGAGAAATCAGCCTGAAAATGTTCTTAAAATGTTCTTAAAATTGGTTTCAGAAAAACTTCAAATTATATATTACTAGAGGTTTAATTAACATACCATGCTGTTTATAGTTTGTAATGGTCCTGAACATCATAATACTTTGATATACGTTACTGTACTGTATTGTTTCCTTATCCTAATACCCTTTCCCTTTGTATTAAGAGCATGTTTTAATTATCAGACTGAATTTCTTTTTATCTATATGGTGCTTTATTAGCCAAATTTCAGCCTGATATTCTTAATCCACTTGTTCTTATATGCGGTTGTTTACTGTAATCTTAGAAACTCATCCGAAGCAGGACGTCAAATATGAGGCCTTCATCTATCTTTCGTCCGACTCCAAATTCTCATTTCTGTAATTTACCTCAAGTCTGGTATTTTTTCTTTTTGCAGGTATTGCCTTTCAGATATTCTCAAATGATGCGCGAGTAATCATTGCAGCAGCACCAGAGTCAGCCTGGCGTAGCTGCTATAGTTTTAGTTGATCGGGAATTTATTGAGTATCATGTAGGTATTAACATAACTTAGCGTGTCCTCAGGCAAAGAGCTACGCAAGGCGGGTACATGCAGTTATCAAAGGGCAACCTGTCTTTACTGAATGTAACTATTTCATCTTTTTATCGAGAAATTTCCGACTATGTGTATTATTCAAGGTAATTTAGCCAATCGAATGGCCAGAACTTGGTCACATGACAAACGCCAAGACTATGGAACTCAAACTGGATACCCTAACAAAACTATTAGTCTTCCGAGTGTATGAGTATCAGTCATAAAACTAAGACGAAATTCTCAACATTCAAAAACAAAGAAACATCCCTTCCGAATAGTGAACAAGTCTGCGACTTAAACTTCGGACTGGAATCAGTTTTTACGCCCCTGCCATAAGGTTAACTCCGCACAGCTTTGAAATTTCAGGTCTCCTCCCAACGGCATTGCATTTCTTTTCAAGTTTTGTACAATTTTAGTACTGGCACAAAAACTTAAATTTATTTTGGGATCATTCGAAGGAGATAGCATTCACAGCGTCTCCTTCACATGCCATGGTCTTACTTGTTCAGCGATAAAACTGCAGGCAAAGCTTGTGCAATAGTGCAACTTATGAAAGCGTAAAATTAAGAATGAGACAATGGGAAAAGCAAAGGTCGCTGCGCGGCCTTGTACTTGCCTACTCATCTTAAGGAGAGTTTAATACTGAGCTCAAAATTAGCGGTCCACACAGACGACCAGAAAGTTAACCGTGCAACCGGTTTTTGGTAAAAAAAAAAAAAAAAAAAAAAAAAAAAAACAGCTTGGTTGCCCGAAGAACAAAAAAACAGACAACCCTGCCGAAAATAGAAAGTGAATTACGTCGGTTTTCTCTTGTCAATGTCCGATAGAAGTGTAAAGTTAAGTATCATTAATTTGCCGCGGCTGAGCATTTTCCTGTGTTTTGAAGATCTGTAGCTTTTACAAAACATTACCAGATAGGAAAATCCAAGAGACAAAAGTAATACTCACCGCTACGTCAGCAATTGTCATAAATGTGCCAACCAGAGGTTTACTGGCCGTCGAAACAAAGGGTTCGTTTGTTCTGTGGTTGGCAAAATGTAAGGAAAGGAAAGGAACTTTATTTAAGTGTCTAGTCGTTCTTGCCCTGGAGCACTAATTGGGGACACTCTCAACTAAACCTAAATGTTGCTTTTTGAGGAGAGGGGAAAACCGGAGTACCCGGAGAAAAACCTCTCGGTGCAGAGTAGAGAACCAACAACAAACTCAACCCACATATGACGCCGAGTCTGAGTATCGAACCCGGGCCACATTTGTGGAAGGCGAGTGCTCTCACCACTGTGCCATCCCTGCACCCCAAGTCAATCAAATTAAATTTAGTGATCAAAAGAATTGCTTAGAAACAGTGAGTATCGCTATATCACAAACATGTGGTCAATGGAAATCAAAGACGCCATTTTGAAAATGCTAAAAGGTGAAACACAGGTGATTGCAACTCAGCAAGGCGAGCATTCAATCGTAGGGAGTTTCTAATGGGCAACCAAGGGGAAATCAAATTCCGGCACGGGTCTGGCTGCCCGGCTTATCTAGAGCTTTTTGTAAACTTCGAGCACTGGTAATGCTAAAAGAAGTTGAAATGAAGGTTGGGAAGATCATCCAACTTTCATTTCATTCTATTCCACAGTTCAAATAAATGAGTTTTATACATTTAAAAAAAAATCACGAGTTGTTTTTTTACGCTTAATGTACGTAAAATAAATAAAGAATCAATTCTTAGTGTTAATAAAAATATAAGAGGATGAAATCTGTGTGGTACTTCTTTTCAAAGTCTACGACTACAGCCCCATTACATCCCTTCATGCCAGGCAATGGCTTGTCTTATCTTTTTAGTACGTTGATAAGTTATTAGGTACACTTAAATACGAGAAAAATATGTTTATTATCCACAAATGCCCAAAACCGCATTATATTTACAAAGTAAATATATATAAATGAAAATCTATTACAAAAGATTCGTAGACGAGACTCCCGTAACGTCTACAAGTATGCATTAAATCCTTCCTTGAATTAAATCCTCCTCTTAAATATCTAATGCTTATGTCCTGGCAGTTTTACACATGTCCATTATTCCTTGCATTTGTGCGCTTATTTAAGAATTCCGTAATTTTCTATTTTCTTTTTTTCTGTTAATAACTATTCTGAACAGTTCCAAAACGAAAGCTTCATGTTGGTGGGCGAAAACAAAAGATCTCTCATAAGCTCCTATTGTCCGTCCACCAGCAATAGACTAGATTCGATTTATTAAAATTCAATCCCGAACAAAAGACATCATCTCGAGGCTCTGGGGGAATAAATGTAAGGAATTGTATGAGTTTATTCCCCAGAGCCTCGAGATACTTTTTTCCCTCTGCTAAGCACGCGAATAACATACATGAAAAAACAAAAATACTCAGTTCTGATTGCCTAAAAGAGTGCAGATTTCTAATGTAACACGGGCAGAAATTTGCAACACGAGTGCAATGAAACTAAAAATGAACTCATCGCACGTTTCCAGGTTTACAGTTCGATGACTCTTCAAAGACAGTCTTGAATTTGACAAACGTTGTAATCTCTTTCAGCCAATCAGATGAATTAACTTCATAAAATGTTGTCAAATTGTAATTGTTTTGGGTTTCTGTCTTCCTAGTTTCATGTATATTAATAAGTAGTTACATGATTTCTCGTTTTACTTGGTATAAATAAGCACTCGTAAAATTTTTAGACCACAAATTGAATTCGCCATATTGGCTCGCGTAATTTTGTTAGTCTGAAAAATTTACTCCTGTCTATTTGTACCAAAATGCACTCGAACTATGTGATTACCTACTACCTACAGTCACAAATTCATATCAACTGAGGTGCTACAGAGCGAAAGCTCTATTCCTATATTCCCAGAGCCGTTATATGGATTATTGTTCGACAATTCCTCCGTGTCTAAACACCTGTTGACGATAGATTTGAAAATGAAAATGACCTCCCTGAAAAACTTGGACTTTTTTCAAACGAAGTTAGTTCCACTGATACAGGAGTACTTATTAACAACCTAAAACGGAAAAAGGAATTTATCAATAAATGCATTCATAAAAAAGATCATGGCTTTAAGACAGCGTGTTAGTTCGTTTGTTTTGTTTTTTGATCACGTTTTTTCAGTCGGTTCTATGTTCACTTGAAGTAACAAGAAGGGCGGTACGTTTCTTCAAATATTGGCCTTGCAGCATTATACTTCAACGGAGTTATTTATTGAAATTCCCATATAATTCATCTGATCGACGGTTAGCCCCAGCAATGCATACCCTCAAGCTTTTCTCTGCCCTTCCATTACCAGATGGATTATACGGGAATAAAGATAGCATTTAAAGTTATACGTTTTCAAAAAGTAAAGAGATTTATCTTAAGGCAGGCGCGGATCGAGGGGAGGTGAAATGGCTGACTTTTCAGAATTCCCCCCCCCCCCCCCCACCCCTTTTTCTGAGCCCCCCTTCTTGCACAGACCTCAAACACCTCAACCAGGCTTTGGTTCTATTACATTATTACAAGAATTCACCCACCCCCCACCCCCCATTTCAAAATCCTGGATCCGCGCCTGTAAGGATAGACAAAATTTAATCTCTTAGTTATAAATAATGAAAAGTGCAAAGTACTGGCAATATTTAGGAGTAAAAACTTGAACGTATGCTGTTATTGATCGTTATGAGCCTTAAAACGCGAAAAATGTTTACATAGAAGATATTTATATCTTAGTATAAATGTTACGAAACCAGAAAATTAGAAAATTTATATAATTGTTTTAATAGTCTCCCATATACTTTAATTAATTTTGATTTAGGAAAAATGTATACATTTTATGTAAAAAAACCTTTTTGCTTGAAGCTATCCGTGATAAAAAAATGCTATTCAAGATATTGCTATTGGTTACAAAGAGCTGTTTTCAACTGATTGTAAATGGAAAGTAATTCGCCACGGCCTCCGCTTCGCGTACAAACTCGCGCCAAATTTTCAGCCAATCACAGGCAAGACTAATGATGCCTTGCACTCACGTGCTTGTGTTTCCCCGCATTTTATAGGCTCAGCTATAATAATCCCGAAAAATCTATCCGGATAATCTCCAAAAAAAGTTCTAAAAATCTCAATTTTTTTCTACGAATCTTAAAATTTTACCTAAAAATCCCAAACTTTTAATCTAAACTATACTTGTAAGTTAAAACAAGCCGCCTCCACAATAGCTATTGTGGATAACCGATTGTTGCGAATGTAAGTCCGCCTCCGCTATAACTAACTGCAACAGTATTGCGGGATACCGCCGTGTATGAAGCCATGAAACCTCTTTGTTCTGCTTACTCTTTATAAGCAAAAACATCATTTTTTTTCTAATTCCAATCTCTAAATTAATTTTAAACGCATTTTACAGATTTTTGGGCTGTAAAAGTTCTAAACATTTTGGAACTTGCTAAATTTATCTAAAAATTTCCAGACTATCTAAAAATCTTTTCAACGTCTAAACATTCGGGATTTTTGTAACTAAGCCTACGCCCTTTACGCCGGCCGCATGCACTCTATTGGCTTTGTGCTATGATTGGTTGAATTGATTATACGTATTTGGTGCTATTGGCTTAACTGCTTTCTTCGGTTTATGTTCAAGGCATTCAATTGAAAACTGCTCCAAGATGTTACGTATCTTTTTTGTCGTTTATACGGTAAAGGTGTACAAAGGCCTGCCATGTTTTGAGTCGAGACTGGAACCCAATATTCTGCGAAAACTGCTTCGAAGAACAATGGCTTCAAAAGCCGGACTGTCGGCGGAAGGTCGCTCACGGTAAATCATCGAACCTTGAGAGCTGGGAATTACAACAACAGTTATTTTGAGATTTATTTGTTTCAATTAAAATTGTTATGTCAATGGTATGGTTCTTTGTTCTTTACTTTATTTATTTCGTTATTTATTCATTTGTTCATTTGCTTATTCACTTATTTATTTATTTATTTATTTATTTATTTATTTATTTATTTATTTTAATAGTTTATCTGGATATTTATTACTTTCTTTATTTCAGTTAATTTATTTCCTTTGCTTCGACCATTTTTACGATAAACTTAGTTTCAAGTGTAGGATTGTTGAGTACTCGAAATCAAATCTTTTTTTTTTTAACGAGAAATTCAATTAACTCGCATGGAATTACCACCCAACAAATGAGGTTTAAATCGCTTTTGATACAATCTTTTTCCACATTTTCCTTCTCCTTCTAATTCATATGCGTCCACCAATTCGAAACGTCAACCTCTCACCCCCTCCCACGAGTGGAGAATTCGACCTTTTCCCAACTGGGATGGGGAATTTGAAACCAGACACTCGTGTCTGGTTTTTTTTTTTTCATTTTCAGGCGCTCAAATCGCCCACGCACCTCTGCGAGGTATAGACGACTTCAAAGTAGAGTACATTGCTTCTGTGTGAGAATGGATCACGAAGAAAGGACTGTACTAGGATTCAATATTTTTAAAGGTAACTGTAGAAAGTAGAGATTGTTGACTTATATCGAAGAATTTACGTTCTACTGTTTTTATTTATAAGCCATTGATAAGTCAAGCTGGCCAGGCGTTGATAGCAGAGGGAAGATGGAGGGTTAAAATATTTCCCTCAGTTAGGGTTAGCCATTTGAACCGAGAACATTTTTGGCCCGGGTGACATAGGTTTGAAAGAGTTAATCTTGATAATTTCAGATGCATGGAGAAATTGCCCAACCGGATGCTGAAGTTTCGATAATCAAAACGTAGCAATACTTGAAACGCGCCTTTCGTTTTCACTTTCCAATAGGTCAGTCGGTAATATTCATGTTTATTTTGAAATGCCTTGGTTTAATGTACCAAGCAATGATGATCATAGAACTCGAACTATATCACTGACTATACATGGTTTGGGAGAATTTCGCACGTTGCGTGACCAAAACAGTACTGTTGTGTGACTTACCCTGCAGAAGTGTGACTTTGCGGGAAACTTGGTACTTGGCCTCGTTCTTTTTTCCCCTTCTTTTTCATCAGGAAGCGCCCTAAAGATGACTGATCAAAGAAAAATTGTAATTACAAAAAGGAACAGAAAGAGAATACGACGCTAAAGCAACAGTAATATCGACGAGAACGAAACGCCACAAAACATACACGTAGGCTCAGTGGGCAAAAACAATGGTTCTTCAAGTGAGGTTCACGTTTTTCCACATGTCGTCATTTCCAAAAACGACGAGAAAAGACCGAATTAACGGTTTTGCGGAGAACGCAATCGCACAATGGTATTTTTTTTTTCCTCACTAAAAATGGACTCCGCAGTTTATCCCAGTTAATTCCTGGACAGTTGACATGCAATTAAAATAAGAAGAAAGTTACCAAAGTAATGCCAAATTATACTCCTGCACTGTATCATTAAGGGGGGATGCGATAAATTAGCAACATGCTATGTGGCACTGTACCGAAACGGCGCCTGTCTGACGTACGCATTTTCTAACAAGCACGTGATAACAACGTGGGAATCAGGCAAATACTTAGGTAGACATTCTTCTAAAAATATCTCGCTGTAGAACATTGGTTGCCAGAAATAAAAGGTAAATCTTACCTAGGAAGGCGTCGGTCGCCTTTCAAACTGCACTATAGTGCGATGATAACGGAAATCTTGGATGGCAGATACAATTAGCTAAATCTAATGGAAGGTGTTTAGATGTAGTTTGCTTGTTTGTTAATGACCTTCAAAGCAATACTAATAATCCGTCATTACCCTTCTCGTATAGAAAACCGGAGCAGACAACTTACAAAGGAAACATATTGAAGAAATGATTCAAATTACACGACCCAACGGCTGTCATAGACCTCAAAAAGAGCATTATTGGTGTTTTGGATAAGGTAAACTGACGTTCCTTTATTTGTACGCAGCTCAAGACACTGGATTTAAAGCAGAGAGCCAATGGCGACATTTAAAGTTGCAAACGTTCTCAACAAACATAGTACATTCCCTTTAAGACTCCGCCTGGCACTGAGCAGTACAACGAACTGGCAGTTTGTAATTACTACAATCAGTCTACAAAAAAAAAAGCACTGTAACAAATAACTTGTAGCCAGCATTCGCCGGCATTAGTTTTCAATAATCAGACAACTTTAGAAACTACTTATACAAGGATAATTCCTGTTTGCCGTCTTACACCATGCTAGAGCGTGACGAGACACGATTTTCGGTAACCACGAAGTGAAAGTGCCCGCTCAAGACCAAACATACCTGTCGGGCTGAAAGTACAAATTTATTTGTCTCTTACGCGAATTCCGTCTGGAAACTTCGAACACAAAGGCGGCAGATAAGGATATCCAACACTAATCTAATATTGGCGCCAACGTTATTTTTACATCTCTTCTACTTGAATTCCGCCAGAAAGTAACCCTAACCGGCTATATGGTGATCTCTGTCAAAGCCAATTGGTAGACAGAAGACCCGGTCGGCTGTATTTATTTAATAATTAATCGATTTTCCATAAATCAATGGCTCCAAAATAACGTTTCTTTGTGGCAGTCTTTTTAAACCTGAAAGTTAAAGAAAACCGACACATGATTTCGACATATGTAAATAACAGTTCGTTCTCAGCAATGCAAAGTACTTCGAAGACCTTGACCGACAAATGGCAATCTCATGCAGGAATCACAAGATGCAGCAAACGAACATTGAAGCCCTACAAAGACGGCAAACCACAAAAACGAAATTGTATCCAAAATATTTACATAATACAAAAGATGAATGAGCAGCCAAATTGACGGCTTTTATTTTCGAAAATTCATCGATGACAGCGTCTATCTTGATAGCCAAGTATCTGCATGAATTATCGACAACCACTGAGCCAATCACCGAATGAGAACTGCAATAAACGCCCTGTGAGCATTGGTTAATGTATTTTTTATGGACTTAGAGGGGGTCCATTCTCAGCCAGTGTTTTTCCTTTCGCTAAGAACAGTTGAATGATGCATGGAACGTGGAAGAAAATGAAAGAATATTAGACATGTAACACAAACAAACTAATGTAAGATTGGAATCTTTACAGCTTGAAAAGTTGTTTTTGAAAACAAAGGTAGACGTTGGATGCCTTTTAACAATGTTTGGACAAATCACCAGTACCTTTTTTCTCAGGGCGAGATTAAAATTCGTGAAATCACCTAAATGCTATCGACTTATAAAAAATCAACCAAATGTCTTCGTTTTCACGGATACATAGTTATTTGAACAATCAACGTTAAGTTGGCAACACATTTGTTATCCACGTAACACCGTCTGTATCGCAGCATCTGTCAGAAAAATTCTCAGTAAAGGAT
>OX421447.1:57802497-57827497 GCA_949126865.1 Montipora capitata | reverse complement strand
ATGAGAGTGGCGCGTACTATCCTAATTATTTTATAATAAGGTGTCTAAAAGTGGTAAGACTGGTTCCAGCCACCTTAAGAAAGATTCTGAGGTGGTTTTCCTGATTCTTCGGAAACCTATCAAAACTGACGATGTCGGCTAAACGAATCAGTTTTAGGTCCAGTAAACTTGACAGGCCTACATTGTGAAATCAGCGAGACAGAGTGAATACGTTTGAGGTACGCTCCCATACCGAACGAGGTGTACTCCCAGGTAACTTAAGGAAAAAATGAAAATATTGAAATCAGACCTTTGGAAGACTTTGCCCAAATTCTCTTAAGCTCGGAGACCTTTTAAAATCATGTGGAAAAAAAGGAGGCAAAAAAATGCTTCAGTTCCATTCACAGTTAACTTGGGTTTGTCTAGGTACATTCTCATCTTCTGGAAACATGTGTTCTCTTTTTGTTCTGTTAGAGGAAAAATTGCTTACTTCTTTATTTGCCTGTTTCAAGTTGCTGTCTTAAAAGTCTACTACGTGGTACAGAAGGTGATTTGTCAAGTAATTGAAGGCGCCATTACAGAAGAATCAGTAGAGCGTGTGTCACAACCTTTAAAACATTTGGTGCGATGCGTTTGTCAATTGTAATTGTCTTTGTTCAGCGCCTGTATATCACAAACTGTCGCAATAATTATTCTTGTAGATCTTGTAAATATTTCGCATTAAATCGCCCTAATTTGGCTCACTAGAGCACCTAAGTTCTTTTCCGCGTGTACTTTTGCCCGTTTCGTTTAGCTCCGTGAGAGAGGGCAGTTAATACAGCGTACTTTGTCTTAACATTCCTTCCTCAATTTCGGCTTTCTTGGTTCCTTGCAGTAATATCAGTTAGTTCCTCTTTATTTCAGCAGCTCCTTTACTTTTTCATGGAATTCGGTATGGACTACGCTTTTAAACATTTCCGTTCACTTTTATTCCATTGGCAATACGGGGATCATGTTAATACTTGTAGTATCAGGTTCTATCACAATAAAAGACGTTTTTCCTCACTTCTTTCTCACTGGATTGAAATTTTAATTCGTATATAAACAACCAAATATCTGAGAAAGTTGTCGAACAGCTTAAAGATTAAATGAAATCGATGGAGCAATAAAAGTTTTAAAAATCTTCTCAACAGCATTCACTTAACATCAAAAGTCCACAAGTCTTTGCTCATAAGAATATTCATCAGACTCTACTTACGACAAAACTTTCATTGCATACTATATTTAACATTTCCTACTGAAATTTACAAAAGCCTCCACTTTGGTATTTTCATCAAGGAGGCTTCGACTTGATTTCCTTTTACACTTTTCCTCGTGAAATGTTCTATGCTAATGAATTCCGTCAACACCGCTAAAATTATCCATTTATGTTCTCGAAGATTACAAAATGATTACAAAACACTTTTTCATTGCCCTACTTCTAACCAATATGGCAAACATAACATTTAAGACAAGTATCCCTTCAGTTTGTCACAATTTATCCTTCTTGCTGCGCAAACTCAGTCGAAGCAACCCACTTCTGAGAATACCGCTGCCTCTTCTTGTCGACGTCACGGGCTCGTCTACATTGCCATGGTGACGAGAATAAAACATCTTAGCAACTTGAATTACTTAATGAAAATGCTCCAAGAGGGATCAGTCAAGAAGCCTTTGCCGACCAATTACTTTCTGTTTTTCAAAACAACTCGACTCCATCGGCTTTGAAAAGCGTTGATGATAGCGGAAAACCAACTTGTCGTTTGACAAACGTCACCAAAAAAATTCTAAAACCAACCCACAGAACTCAAATAAGGACCGGATCGAGCAACCAATCGTTTCACTCTCGTTTTCAAATCCGCGCTGACATCTTGTTTGGACAAGCTTCGTATAGACATTCACGTTATGGGTAAAAACGGAACTCAATTGATATTATTCGGAGAAAAAAAAAAACTTTGAAAGCGGTTTTTAAAACATTGCCCCATTGCTTTCCTCCCTCT
Organism: Montipora capitata; assembly: GCA_949126865.1. NCBI lineage: Eukaryota > Metazoa > Cnidaria > Anthozoa > Scleractinia > Acroporidae > Montipora > Montipora capitata. The sequence goes on along the minus strand of OX421447.1, from coordinate 57,825,503 downwards.
TTAAACTCGATAATGTCTTTTGTGGAGATCAGTGACTCAAATACAATAGCCCATTTCCGAGTTGCTGCATGCTTCACTTTCAAAGCGAGTCCTGGTGCACAACCATTCAAATGGAAATGAGTTGCGTATTCTTATGCAAATCAAACTCATTTCTCTTACAATAGTTGAGCACCAAGACTCGCTTCGAAACCGAGACAAACAGCAACTCGGAAATGGCCCATTCTTTGCAATGTTGCGTGACACGTGACATTCGGCTGCAGGACACCGCAGACAGACAACAATAAAAACTGACTTTTTCAGAAGAACAACATATCGTCCGCAGATAGTTAAACTGAAATATGGGTGAGCTTCACAAGTCTTACATATAAGTAATAAAGGCAGCATATACTAAAACAAGAAAATTACTTTAAACCACAGAAAATAATGTTTACACTTAAAGTTGTTCGAACTTTTACCAATGAAAGTGCTTGTCTCTGAAAAAAATTAACGAATTGCAAAAACGCTTGTCTTGATTTTCAAATTTCCCGGGCGCCGCCATTTTGAAATAATTGTGACGTGTCGTAGTTGCCCTATCGTTTCAAAACAAAAGATCTTTGTGTGAAAACAATAACGGCGACCGTAACTCGTCACAATTAATGAAAAAGCGGCTCCTGGGAAATTTGAAAGTAAAAATAAATGATTCCAAAGTCATTTTTTCCCGATCCACACACTTCTTGTTGGAGAAAATTGTCCAGCAAATTTGATTGCAAACATTATTTTGTTCGGTTTAAAGTTATTCATTAGTCGGAGTGGAGGTTCCCTTTAACAAACCACACAAGCTTCAAGCAGCAGCTGATCAAGGGGAGCCCCTTTTTCCTATACATTGCTTAGGAGTCAACTCTTTCCTGAGTAGATTTATTTATAGAACGTCTCCCTTGGAAGACTCAGTACGCCCACTGTTGTAAAAGCCAATCAAAACAAAGCTATCTCCAACCTCGTTCCCAGGGTCTCAATGGAGGCAGAGAAGAGAGACCCTGGGAACGAGGTGGAGCTATCTCAGCGTCAAGACTCAACGGAAATATGATAGTTTTCGAGGGAAAACCTGTTCCTAAAAATAAATTTACTCGGGAAAGGGTTAACTCAAGGACTTGGTGGAGATAGAGGCTCCCCTTTGATGAGCTCCTGGTTCAAGTTATTCTACTTAAAAATAAAACTGAGTTTCCGAATTAAAGAAATTTAACAAATAATTACCTGAATGTGACCGGAAATACTCCAAGAGGGCTACAAATGAAACAAGACAAAGGTGAACAAAAATACTGAAAAAGGAAATCTCTATAGCAAGCAAGGCGATAGGAAAGTGAACTTGCAAAAAAAACATACTGAAATAAATAAGGATTGATATCTATAAAATGATAAAAGTTATGAATCCGATTTTAAAACTTTTATTCTCTCGCGTTACTGTTAACAGAAAAAATGAGCATGACCTATGATTGTAGCTAGGAGTAGCCTCTGGTCTTTTGTTTATTTTACCTTGTGATTCAATCGTTAATCCGTCTCGAGCCACTTGTCTGGGCTTTTTACCGCTGTAGTCCCGACAGTTTATGTCCGCATCTATGAATAAATAAAAAATTCAATCATGAAAAAAGTTCACGTAGGCCGTGCATTGAAGGGAAGGTGAGCTTGGTCTAACTATGTTCAAGAACGTAGGGTCGTTTCGAAAATCACCTTAAAACTGCACGACCGACATTGATGAGATTTTTTTAACTTGTATCGTTAAAGCAAGAGTAAAGTTATTACTTCAATCAAGACAGACCTCAAAATTAAACAAACTAATTGCGGTACAAGTTAAGGGTCATGTTGCGAGGAATGCGCGGGAAACACTCGCCAAGAATTACAGTCTGCTTCTGATTGGCTGTGTGCTAAGCATGAAAATTTTTGGCCAATCACTACAAAGGACGGCAAAATATATTCGCCCAATCACGATCAAGATATTTTGGCGAGAATAGTCCGCACAGATAATGAGGCAACTAAGATATTTGTGAAGCAGTCTGAAAGGAAAACATTCAGGCATCGAACGCATGACTATGCGCAGTCCACTGCTCTATACAGAATTAACTGAAGAGAGTGTAGTGTAGTGTAATGTACTTCACGTTACACTACACTCTCTTCAGTTAATTCTGTTTAAAATATAAGTGCTACACGGCCAACGTTTGTATAAAACGTAACCTTTCCTTGTACTTGTACATGTTCATTGCCGTGACTTTAACATCTTCAGTTCCCACGGCCTGCTCCCGTCTGACCTTGTAGCTCAGTCGGTAGAGCGGCGGTGATCTAACCCGAAGGTCGTGGGTTCAATTCCCACCCTGGTCAGAGTTTTTCAGAGAGGCACATTAAACGCGATTTTCTTACGCTGAACATGAATGACGCAGGGAACTTACCATACTCTGAAACAAGCATTTTAATAACCTCATCGTGTCCCTGCATTGCTGCAAGATGAAGTGGCGTGTATCCCTAACAACAACATGAAAATGGGGTACTGTTAGCTAGCTTACCAACGCTTGTAAAGCACTTTGTTCACAGAGGAAATGCAAGTCACTTCTTTGGTCACGAACCAGCCAATCAAAACGCAAAGAAAATAACGGTAGCCGGCGCTACGAGCGGGAAAACACGTGCGATTAAGTCAAAAGTAGTTTTTTCCTGATTGGTTAAAAGAATAGGCTGAACATTTTGGCCAATCAAGATCCGTAGCGATGCACCTACAATTCTCCATGAACCGATTAAATCTGAAGCACGTGACTTTTAAGTGCGAAACTTGCAACTCTTTTCCTTGGAACAAAGCAAGGGATTTTAGGGCACCAATTTTATGCCCAAATATGGACAAAAATAAGATCCAACCTGCACGCGCGGGAAAATGCACAAGCTACGTTACATCCAAATAAGGAAATTTTTAAACTCAAAGAACCCCGGCTCTGTACCAGAGTTAACACTTCAAGGTCACGAGCTTCTGGGTTGACGGTAAAACTATAACACGAGAACTCCACTTTTGTATACACTTACCAGGCTCATGCATCCATATCTTAATGGTGTCCATCATTTTTTTAATGGCGCATTTTCAGAATAATGAATAGACAAAGTATTAAAGAATGAAAATAACTTACCCCCTAAAATACACGGTGAAGAAATCAGTGATTCCAAGGAGTAAGAAAAAAAGAAAGTGTCAGTATTTGCGTTCGAAAAGAACATCAACTATTCATTAAATGACCATTGAGAAAAATTCGACTAAAATACTTACATTCTGTTTATAGAAGCCATGGCAAATGATGCGTATGCAAAAAAAAAATGAAAAAATTATACTCGACTGCTTTACAGCAAAGACGGCTGATACGTAATAAATCACATGGTTAACGTTTGATGAATTCTTTAAAATCAGAATGATTTCTATTTAAGTATCACTATTAGGAGGGATTTAGCGTTACAGTCAAATCTGAAGGAATAATTTAAATAGGCCAATTACGAGTTCATATCTGCCTCCTCTTCAAGCGAGTCCAAGTACGAAGTTTTTCTTATGAAAATTAGTTTTCATTCATATGGAAAGTAAAACTAATTACCATCACAAAAACTTCACACTTAGACTAACTTTGAAGAGGAGGCAGATGTGATCCCGGGAATGGCTTATTATTAAAGTATACAGCACTGTAACTCACCGTTCTTCCATTGACATCAATTCCATGAGTACCAGCCAAAAGTTTCACAATATCTGCTCTTCCATGTTTTGCAGCCCAATGAAGTGCACTCTACAATGAAAACATCCCCATGGCATTACTTTCATACCAAAGCAAACCCACTTCTAATTGGTTCGATCCTGGCATTGCCACCCATTATCTTGGTGGATAATAGTAAAAAAAATAAAGAGAACTCATATTATAGATAGTTACTTCCATTATGCTAAAGCATTCAAACATTTCACTAGATCTCTACAAGTCTCTTTCTTCTCCTACACTACATGCATGCCACCGTGTTATGTGAGTGGTCTTATACCACACCAAAAGGTAGCCAAAAAGATCTAAATTCCTCCTATTACCGAAAGTTACAAGCATAGTTTTTGCACTTCAATAATTAATATGCACTGCATCTAAATAAAAGGACAGCTGCTTGCAGTCAATTTACATGTACATTAATTCACCCATGAGAATCAAGGCAGACTATACAATTTGCAAACCATTTTAACCAACATTCCACACGAGCCACAATGCATGTACATCAGTTTCATTCATTCAAACTAGGCATTAATAATAACATCAGTAGGGTTAATTCTTGTGAAAAATCCCCTTAATTTATGGCTGTTTGCTACTTTGCTCTGTTCCTGGTAAGAATATTACACATAGCCATATTCAAGTGCTGTCATTTTGTTTTGAAACCCCATGAATAAGTTAATTGCAAAATAAAAATAATTTAAATTATTAATGTCCTTTAGTCAAAAAGCCAGAACCTGTGACGCTGTCACACAATCAAATCAATCAAAAAGTCTACATCATAAAAATAATTAGCAAAAAAGTAAGCGGAAGAGACAAGAAACTTCATCATAATCACTTACATACTATAATATGAATGCCAAGAACCCCCACATGGTATCAGCATACGTACATGTATGAGGATGAAAAAGAGAACATGTTAATAACTTGTTTTAACAATAATTAAGATAATTTGGAACTGTGCATTAAGAATTTATCAAATCTCCATGGGGAAAAATTAATTTTTGTTCAAAAACGTTTAATAATTTTGCTTACCCCCTGTATATGAGAAGTCAGCAAACAAATATTGATGGAAAAAAGAAAACAGACTACAGTCAGTACAGCACACAGTTTAACAAAAAGAAAATTTCAAAGCTTATAACAGTATACAACAAAAATTGCTGGGCGGGTAATTGAACACACAGTCATCGTAAGCTGATTGAAGAAATAATTTTATTTGGTAGTGGTACAGTGGTTTCAATAAGTACCGACAGCCGCGGAAAAGCGTCGGCTACATGTACTTCTCACCGAGAAGACGGCTACTTTTCACTTTAAATTGTTCTATCAAACACACATTAATTTTGTAAGATTAAAATTCATTTTGACAATGACAACAGTCAGTTCCTATAATATAAATTATAATACTCTAACCAGCCAACAACTTCAATTTTTAATGAAACCCTGGGGTAGATAATTATAGCACTGAATCAGATCCCATCAATGCATCAGCCAACACATGGGTCATTTGATCCTCAACAAAGAACCGATGCATTAGCAGAAACAAAACGTGTTGGCCAACTCACAATCAACATACATGTATGCATCTGCTGATACAAATGTACATGGCATGAAGAAAACGCCTTGAGAGTGTTGGTTGTTGATCTGTTTTGGCTGTCTGGACAACTTTTTTTAGGGTAGAAAAATTAATTATAATATATATTAGTACACAGTCTCAAGTAAGCACATTGTTGCTAGTTTCACTCATTTCAAGTGATACATTGTAGCTTCGAATAAAAGAGAAAATCAAAGACAAAACTTATTGGTTGTTGGTAAATCTCCGTTTCACACGTACGCGATCAAAAGCTGTCTGAAGATTGTGCAAGTGTAAAACTCGGAGGTTCTTTTGACAACTTATGGTTTGACTTTTATTTTTTTCTTTTATTCTATGCGAAGTCTGTATTACAATGCGCTGAAAGCCCCATCAAGCACTTTTTCTCAGTGAAGACTCAACTGCTTGCACTTTTCTAATGATAGATTATATAAAGTACATGTACCTAATATGTGGGTTGCCTATTGTAAGGGATTATTAAAGGGACTTTTTAACTGAGGGAATGAAAAGTAATACAGCGTAAATAGGCTGAAAGAAGCAAGAACATAATTTTATTGCTGAGGTGATTGAAAAGGTATACAGTATTTTGAAGCATGCACATGCAAACACAAAGCCATCAAGTAATGGTTATGTGTTTTGTCAATGATCATGGGTCACAGCATGCACTGACCAGGGTTCTTGCTCAGTTTTCGCACATGAGGTAAAAACCCAAAAATAGAAGGAAACTTTGTTACCTGCCCCTGTAAGGGCTAGCCAGCTCAAGTCTTAACATGACGTTCGTATCGATCGCTGTCACGTGCCAGCGGCTGCTAAATTAATTTAATACTCAGCAAAAATAAAGTAGGTTTTGCTATTTCATTGATTTTCACTCACCACCGCTTTTCTGACGCTTTGGTTGAAAACCAAATTCCGTGAGACCTTTCTGTCATTTTTCATGTGTGGATGCCATGTTGTAAACGTTTAATTAATAAATGGATTATGCGGAGTTTGCCCTGGCCACGGGAGGAATGGAAAGGAAACATGGCGGACGTCGTTTCGAGGGATGAGTTGGCAAAAACAAGCTGCATTGCTTTAACAAATGGTATATTTTCGAAGCAATAACACGTACCAGATATCTTCACAGCATTGGTTGGAAGGGGAAAGCAATATTTTTCCATAAACGCAATGTGATTTCATTTTTGAACAGACGAAACTTTCTTTGATACTTTCGGTAAATATTTCAGTGAAACAGCCAGTACCATTTACTTGAACATTAACAGCCAGTAAAAATAACAGGTTACCGGCTCTTAACAAGAACCCTGACTGACTACATGTTCATGTACCAGAGGGCCAACAGTTAACTAATTTTCTGTTAACAACAGACTAAATGTGATCAGATACATGTACACTACCATTCTTAATTAATTAACCCTTCCACCCCTAAACCAGCCTAAACCGCCCATACTATTTTACTCTGCCTAATGCCAAACGATTTCAGTCGTCAATAAACCTCTTTCATGATGACGGCCAAATAAAAATAATATTCTTCTGTTTTAATGTTAATAAGCCTTTCTAGCCTCGCTACGACAAGCAAGTTTCAAAAGAATATTTGTTCAAAATGAGGGCAGTAGGTCTAATTAACATAAATACAAAAGAATGTAAAGGTGGTCGCCATTTATGAAAGCGGTGGGGAACCCCCAGGAGTCAATGGCTTAAAGTACATGACTTTGCATGTTATACATTAAATTAATTTTTATCACTGATTAGAAGATAGTTTCAGGGATTTCACCAAAATAATTATGAAGTTGCGACTGGTTTAAGTAGAGTAACCAACTACTGTATATCAGCTAGGGGACTATATAACTTGTAACCCCTTTCTCTGGGGGTATCTGGGGGCATGCCATTTTTAAAAGAACCGTAATTCCCAAACCAGCTGTTTCAAAAGCACAATATTTTTATTGATTATCACCTCTAGACAACTTCACATTGTCATTGCAAAAAATGTATGAGTTTTTTTAGTCTTAATCTTTGGTTTGAAAGACTGTCAATTTTGGGGAAAAAATTAGCTGACGCCTCTGATTGAAGTAGCCCAAACTTTTTTCTGCTGTCAGTACTGCATATTGAAACCACAGTTTACATGAAATAAACCTGGAAGCCATTCTCACTGGTAAAATGTACATTGTATATGACAGTGCATTCTGACATTTTAAAGTACTTACCAACATAAAGTCCTGAAATCATAAAAAAAAAGAAAAAAAATATATTAGATTTTAATTAGTCATTTTTTTTGTTAAATCTAAAATGACATATGTAGAAGAGTTATGTGTGTCGTGCGTTACTCATGCATGAATGTAGGTCACGCAATTAGGGTATTAGTGCATTGCAAATTGTAAATGAACCCCTGTAAGGGTCAAAGGTAACTCATGGTCGAAGTGTCAGTTTTTGTTTTTGAAGAGTGTTTAGGCATATAATGTGAAGTCACAGAGCCCTCCCGTGCTCATTGTTAGATTAAACGCCTGGAAAGTCTGTTTAAGCCGTGTGCCATGGTTGTCTACGGATTCCACCGCTACACATACACTGTTTACTCCAAATCCATTTGCAACAAAACAACATAGTTTTATATGTTAATGACTTAACTTACCTTAAAATGTTCAAATCGACTTGTGAATGTGTAATATTATTGTGATTATGTGCAAATGTTATTATTAAAGTTTGTTTTAACGTTCTTGATCCAATAACAATCTTGGTGGAGAATTGCACTTTTACTTAGTGGAAAAGACAAGGCTGGTAATACATTATTGATGCAAATGTTTTAAAAGAAATTGAATATTTCAGCTGCAAGAAAGTTCAAAGCTAAAAATGGTTATTACACTTCACCCTTTTTGTGGCCAGATTCCGGTCCTGCTCCAGCAGACACATGATCTGAGCTCTGTTTGCTTTTGCTGCTGTAATGAACCACTCTTTTTCCAATGGTTCAAGCTTAAAAAGCAGAGATGAAAAAAGTTAAATAAATATATATTTGGCAAGAATTCAAAAGCTCCAGAATATACAAATTAAATATGTTCCCAAGACGTTATATCAGTAAGCCAATTAGGAACTTACATGTGCTGAGGGTCCACCCATTAAGTCATCCCCTGTCAAAAGAACCAATCACTGACAGTGAGTACTGTATTAAATAATGTATAACTTTTTAATACAATAAAATTTATGTTTAATATACAATATGTTTGTTCGGTGAGTGGTTAACCCATTGACCCATTGACTCCTGGGAGTTCCCCATTGACGGTAATTTACACATATGAATTTTTTCTTATCATTTACTATTGCTATTAATCCTTTATCGTTGTTATTTGTTGTTGGCACAGCTGTTAGTAGCAACTTTTTAATGATAGTATTTATTAATGAAATAGAAACAAAATGTTACTGTTTTTAAGTGTAGAAGATTGTGCAGTTTGTTTAATATTTATTTGTTTGAGCAGGTTGAAGTTTTGGCAGCTATTCAGCTGATGTGGACCTGCTATACCCACCCACCCATATACTCACAGAGGACAGCCACAACACCGGGAACTAATCATCCTCTACTCTTCTCGAATAGTGTGTGGGTTCTTTAACATCCCACAGGGAACTGATGAACATGGAAGATATTTGTGAGACGGGGCCTGCGGTTTCTAGTCCTTATCCAAAAAGACTTGAAAGTGTAACCATTTGCAGATGTAACTACAAAGGCAGCACTTTCTCCTCAGTTATTTAAAGACCCTGAGTGTTGGTCCGGTCGGAGTCGAACTCACGACCTCCCGCATGGCAGCCCGGTGCTCAACCAACTGAGCCACCGGCCGGTGCACAATAGTTGTTGCACTAGTTTTTGTCCTTATTATTGATGTCCTGTTGGCAGTAGATACTGACATTGCCTTTTTTGTTCTTGTTTCAGTTGCTGATGCCTTGGTTTTTGTCATTATTATTAACTGTTATTACTCAACTCAAAGGCTGTATGCATACATGTACATGTAGTTGTCAAATGAAGATTAACCTGTAAATTATATTGTTGTGTACATGTGATTATTTTGCTCCAAAAGCCAAAAGTAATGCAAACTTTGGTATTACTAAGCTCTAAATAAAATTAATACCAGTCTGAAATTTCAGGGTTATGACACAAGACTGCCAGACTGCACCTTGGAACTAAGCGGATCTTCATTTCTTGAGTGGATGCCCTAAAACTTTACGTGTATATAAATAACAGATTCTCTTTTATTTACTTGATAGAAAGATCATGTTTTTCTGAGATAAAGACATTTAGAAAAATTCCATACCGATTTTCCTTCCATGTCCTTTAGCCTTTTAAAACTCGGAATTTCACTTCCATTGGGGTATAATGCCAGGGCTAGTAAGGAGACTGGCGATAGCAGAACTGTGATGTCAAAACAAGAACACAGGAAATTTTAGGGATAGAAATTTCATTTTCTTGTCTAACTTCATTGCAACCAAATACAATGCATCTCAGAAGCAGTTTCAGCAACTTCTGATAATCTAAAAAAAGGAAAATTTGGGCCCTGGAATATTTCCTTTCCTGTCTTGATGTCACAGTTCTGCTATCCCCAGTCTCTTTACAAGCAAGGTTTTGATCAGAAGTGAAAATTCTGAGTTTCAAAAGACTAAAAAGGACATGGGAGGAAAATCAGTATCCATAAATTTTTCTGACTACAGTTGTTTTTTATCTCAGCAAACCATAATGTTTCCATTCAGTAAATAAAAAAATCTGCCAAATACTCCTTAAAATTTGAAAGTGAAACACAAGCTAGTCATAGACTCATCAAGGAAATATTAAGTTCTAAGAGAATAAAATTATTTGCTTTTACTAGAAAAATAAACACTAACAGACTCAGACAAAAAAAAAAAATTTCAAAGACAAGTTGAATCATGAACATACATGAATTCAGCCTGTGAATACAGTACATTCAGGAAAAAAGGAAAAAGTGAGTCATCCACCTCTCAATCTATCATGAATACTTCAGAAGAAATTTGAAATAAAAATCTACAATAATTATTTAAGAGCTGCAAACAGCAGTCAACAACTCACTCTTTTTTGTTCGTTGGCGTCTGATGGCCATGAAAAACCATCACTCTACAGCTGAGATGAAAACCTCAGACAAAATGTTACACTGGTTTTGAAGACATTAAATAAATACAATCATGTATCTTGTTGTTGATAAATTAGACATACATGCATGCGTACTATACCAGCAGTGGTCACAATTGATTGCTCCAAATGAATTAAATTTTCACGAAGCCAAACCATTTGTTTTCAATCCTCAACATATTTATAGAAGCCACACTAACAGGTGACAACAGAATGAAATGATAAATAATTAATTCAAGACAAGCATGCTGTACATGTACAAGTGATGAACGAATAAATTAATCATAAGCATGTTCATTTATAATAACAATAATTATTATTAATACGACCGTATAATAATCACTCCTGAACATGACTTGAGACTGGGCCTGGCATAAATTAAGAATCATGATTACACTGTATGCAGGTATGGAAAAAGTACCTAACATGTAACTTTCAGAAGAAAAATCAAGTAAGATACAGAAAATTGCATCAAAACGACCTTGTTTGGTTGCAATTAACCTAAGAAACAAAATGACCTGCAACATACATGTATATACTGCTGTAAGCAAAATTATTCTAAATTAAATCTATTTTTAAAAAAACTGTTCAATATCTAAAAAACAAATTATGTTTCTTTCCAGATGGTATTTTAGAAATAACTTTACATATTGGGAAAAAATATTTGAACATACATGTAGAACAGACATGCAAAAAAAAAAATTCAAAATGTTAATGATTGTCAGTCAGAGCAAGTGTACATGTACATGTACTTTACAGAGAATAATGCTTTTTTTCGGTGACAAAGAATAATGTTAACACTGCAAGAATTCTTTTCGCTTTTGAAAATCAAGGGGTGCTTACCATTTAGCCAAATAATCCAGATGGAATGATCGTTGCATAAAGGTAAGCGATTTTCTGAGTTTAATGACCAACTGGGTGAGAATGGCGCTTACCATTTACAACCCGGCATTCCATTCCACATATTTTGTCACATATTTACTCTATCTTGTGAGAAAGGTCCTGGAAATGCAATGATTCTCGCAAATGGTAAGGGAATTTCCTGAATTCCATACCAAACGGAAAAAGTGGACTATCTCTGGAGGTTTAAGATTGCGGCAGGTTTATGGAAAAAGGTTTGGGTCTAATAGAGGTAAACCCTTTTACTGGTTAGTTGGGTTGAAAATAAATTTTCTAAACGTGAATCAATAAGCACTTAATGACTGGCCCCAAGGGAAACAGTGAGTTTTGTTTCCCCGAGACCCTCAATGTTCCCCGAGGCGAAGCCGAGGGAAACATTGAGGTCGAGGGGAAACAAAACTCACTGTTTCCTGAGGGGCCAGTCATTAAGTGTTTTGTTATACCTCCCAACTCAAAACAGAACAATACACAGATAAAAATTATTTGCTTGACGTCGGCTGGCGTACATATTTGCCGCCGTTTCAAAGGCGCACAACCTGATCACGTGTGAGTCGAAAGTTCAAGTTGTTGTTGCCCTAGGGCGTCATGAAGTTTTGTTCACCCTAGGGCGTCATGAAGTTTTGACCAATGACACGTGACACATTTCTCCTCCAATCAGAAAACGTATTTGAGTTGGGAGGTATAACAATGCCGCTTGATTCCCGTTGAGATTTTGTGAAAACTGCCGTGAAACAATGAAACCACCGCAGCCCAAAAGCTATCATTTTTTTCTCTTAGCAAGTCATCTTGATCTGGATGAAAATCATCGCTACAGGACAGAACTAAAGTATTTTTTCCTTACATTTTCAGTAAAATGTTTATTGGAATGAGCTTTTTGTTTAGGGCACGGAGTGATTTGTCATGAACCAAAGACAACGCGGGATTGCTCTTTTTCTAAAACAACAACAAACAATGATATCTTTCCCTTTTTTTATTTCGTTATTTCATATCCAGGGAAAAACAACCATAACCTAAATATATTTTAGTCAAGCAGGCGCAGCCACGAAACATCGTAAACATATTAAATTTGTATAAACTGCGAGTCTCGGGTTCATACAGAAGTAAATTGCACCGCTTGGCCGGTCGCGCTTTACCGCTGTCAGAGCAGAAGTAACCAAATGCCAAACTCCACATTTGAAATTTAATAAATGCTATTTTTTGAGAACGAATCGAACTTCGTGCGGCCGCTGGCCGTCATGTGCAAAGTCATGGATTATGTTACATGTGAAATCATGTGAAACGGCCTTTGAACCGATTGTTTTGTACGAAGATGAGACATTTTCTGAGAGGTTTCGTAAACTGTAACCACCAGCATATTAAAATTTTTAGCCGCCTTATCTGCAAGAAATACAATGAGCCAGAGTGCCCGGCCGGGCGACCGCGTAATTTTTTTCACTTGCCCGGAGCCAAATGTTAGTCGCCTTAGGCGACCGGGCGCCGTTAGAGCACAGCCTTGTTATTATTATTATTATTATTGTTGTTATTATCCATTTAGCTCTGAGCTCTGGCTGTTCTCATCATGCCGACATTCATCCCAAGGGAGTGAGTCATAACAAATAACCAAGGGTCCCCTGGGAACACTCTCCTTGTACTTAAAAGTCAAGTCCAATTCTTACCCTAATCCCCAAATTTTCAATCCATTATCCAAGTTTCTCAGTAACACTTCCAAGAGCCCCTGCAACAACCGATACTACATCCACCTTTTTTACACTCCACATTCTTCTAATCTCCCACTTCAAATCCTGATATTTTATTATTATCATTCACATCATCATCATCATCATCACTGTTATAAACAGTAAATTACATCCTCTCACAGAGTAGGCACACTTTGGTCGGCCAATAAAGAGGGTCATATTCTGCCCCATGTCTCCCTTACGACCTTAAATTGCATACAGCCTTTAACCTCACTCCGAGAGTGAGACCACTCACCAGATTTTACTCACTGGGTTTAACGCCAGACAATTTTACCCATCAACTGTGGGAATCCTAGGTGCCTGAGGAGTCAATGGGTTAATACACTGTACAGTTGTATTTAGAATATTCAGTAGCCAATAGGATTCAATTCACTGACCTTCCACGTCCTCATCCATGCGATCCTACAAAAACAAGAGTACATGTACCAATCAGTTTTTGTTAATTGTGTTCTTAAATTCAATGCGATCCGGACTTGCAATCACAGCAAAACGTGGTGTTCACATTACAAAAAAACTTGTTGTTAGAAGTCAGAATGTGTAATGGGACAGTCACAGTAACTTAATAATTTTTGTGTCATTTTTAGAGTACTTTCCTAACAGTAGTACAGTGTACGCATATCGTACATGTACATTGGACCACCTACTGTATAAAAATGTAATTACTTTTCATAATAGTTTTCATAATTATAGCAAGAGCACAATTTAATTGCTTCTGCAATCAAGAATGGTGCAGGAGATTGTACATGTAGGTCAGGCCAAGCAACTTAAGGTGTTACACAGTTATGTAACATTCAAGGAAAAAGTGCTGCCTTTGTAATCTCATCTTCAAATCGCTAAACTTTTAATTCTTCCCAGAAAAGAAATAATTATAATTATTATTATTAACCAGTAGACCCATAACACAGCCTCATTCACAAACTCTGTGAGATAATAAATATTAAAAGAACCTCCTGTGCACAAAAAGGCACAGCTTTCTCAACATTGTAGTTTGCCTTATTTTCTCCAGCACATGTGTCCAGCTTGGTACAATGTAGCTTCATTTCTCAAAAAGGCTTTCATGCGTGTGAGGCCAGCCTGACAGCAAAAACAGCCGTAAGTCAAACAGACTTGTTCCAAGTGCTGTGGAGCCGGTTTGGAGCAGTAAAATAAGCGCAAGTGCTGGGGCCATAAACTAAAATGTTACGATAATTTTTTGGCACAGAAAAGTCATTTGTGAACGTGCCATCCACTTGTTTTAAAAATATATCATTGGTCTTTCTGTATGTTTTCAAGATAACTAGAAGCAAAATTCGAAGGAGAAAACTTTTTGAAATACATTTTGATTACAAAAATGAGCGATATTACACGATGTTTCGAAGTCGCCTGGACTTCATTTTCAAGTCAGAATGACTTCAAAACATCATGTAATATCGCTCATTTTAAATTTGTAATCAGAAGCAAAATAATTGTGAAAAGATTGTGACACTCTGAGAGACTTTCAAGACAGGCCCCTGGCCTTCCACCAGGTTTGATTCCCATGCAGAGGCTCAAAATGTCAGGGTTCAGAGTTTGTTGATTTTCTACTCTGCTCCAAGAGGTTATTACATGTAATTGAAGTTCACCCTCACATCAAAATAAACTGTACATGGATACAACATGTACATGTATATTTTGTTTCTACATGTAGGTAATTAACAAAAATGCATATTATTTTTATTTATTTAGTATCTTACCAAGTCATCATTACTGCGTGATAATCCATCTGTTGACTGTCCCACACTGGATGCAAGTTTGCCAGAGTTTAAAAATTGCTTTTTTAACATCTGAACAGTGGATGACTCTGTTATACTTCCAACAGAGCTGCTGGACTGCAAGAAAGCACATAAAAATAATCAATAATGATGATGATGATGACGATACATAAAGCGAATCGGCATGAATTTGAGGTTAGAAGTGATCCAGAAAACAGCAGTGCTGGGGACAGCATAGATACTAACTTAAAGGAAAGTACTGTCCCTGTAAGAAGAAAGAAAAGAGTCGACCTGGGACCCGTGATGACTTTTTGTAACCCGCTCCCAAGGACTATAAACCAGGCCAAATATCCTCCCTAATAATAATAATAATAATAATAATAATAATGATAATTATTATTATTATTATTATTATTATTATTATTATTATTAATTATTAATTTATTATTCAACTTCCCAAAGCACCACTAAATACATAGAACTTACAAATCTCAAACCAGTTTCCCTGCATGAGCTTTTTAAAAGTCAAATGTAATATTATACCAGTATGTTTTTTTTTTCATAGTCCTAGTACACTGTATCTCACTATTATATGGATTTCAACCATATTTACCTAAATTGTTTGAAAGCAGTGTCACTCATTTTGTTCCATAAAAACCATGATTGTTCATACTGTAAAATGATTTCCTGACACTACTTTAAGGGTATTACATGCATGTACACTGTATTACTAAACCTAATTCCTCCCAGGTTGAAGGTCTAAATGTTGGATTTGAAAAAGTGAGGTCAGCTCTAAAAGGAACAAAGTTAATGCTTCACAAAGGACATTTCAAGTTCCCTTTTACTGTCATGTGGAAAAGAAAAGTAGATGAGGAAGTTCAGGTACTAAATTAGTGCACAGTTACTTGCTAGACAGCAGGAGATGAACGTTCTCCCTTCTTGTAGGTCTTCTTTGGTAAAAATATATAATTATTGTAACAGTAAATGTACATGTGTGTATTATAAATGTTGTGTTATAAAATGACTTTTACACAGTATGATGATGAAGAGGAGGATGGAGGTAATTAAATTGTCAAATTCATCTTCACTTTGTGCAGAAAATCAGCTATATTAAATTTTAATTTAAAACTTACATCTGTATCAACACCACTATCAACAGCTGAACCATTGACTGACATGGGTCTTTCACCTCTGGATTCCTTTCTCTCCGCAGGTTTGTCATTCTCTTTGTTGGAGTGACCAAGATCTGGAGATCCATCTCTGGAGTGTTGTCGTATGTGCATAACAGATCCACCAGGCATTTCTTCCAGCTTTGCTCCACGAAATGCTGGTGGGCCAGACACGGGTCTGTCCCTTTGTTTTGTTGGTCTTGGTGGTTTGCGAAGCACTGCTGGGGCTTCTTTTGGTCTTTTTAGAACAAAATACTTCTCTCCCTAAAATACATGTAACATTTTTTTAAATGAGAAAAAGTTGAATTGACTGATTGGACAGTTTCAATTTCATGAACCATACAGAAAGTGACAAGTCATGGTTCCAATAAAACCAAACATCTCTTACTGAGATCATATTTAATGTAAAATACTTAATGATTCAATTATTATTTTACATGTAAATGACAGTCAGAATATAGGAGGAAGGATTGGGTAAAACTAACTTAGTCTAATGTTTTTAAGCCAACCAGTCAGCCTTAAAGATTCTGCATGAGACTTATGTACCAAGTGGAAAGACTAGGGTTTGAGCACCAACCTTCAGCTTTGTTCATGTAACATCCAGAGATCTAGTCTCAGCCAACAACTGCTCTCCTTTTCTAGAACTGGTGCGAGAATTTGGAATATGATTCCTCCTAAGCTACGTGACTTTAAACTACAGTCAACAACTGCAAACCCCTTTTTAAACGAAAACTGCACAAACTATTCCTGAAGTTCAAGATTGGAGACTGAGGAGGTTTATGTTGATATGAGCGAAGTTAATCATTCTTTCCTTTCTTTACTATAATTATGTACCTGCAGATTCAGTTTAAATTGATTTACTTTATTTTGTAAGAGTTTCTTATTTTGAAATAAATTTCTTTCAGTTGTTTTAATTTCTATTTTCTTTATTGAGCCTGTACTATTATGTTTTATTGTTGCCCACCGAGAATAGCCGTGCTAATTGGAGGGGAGCAGGGGTGGTATAGTGGTACCATTGATCGCAATTGTGGCGCCGGGTTTGATTCCAGACTCATGGCCACATGTGGGTCATTGTATTCTGACGAAGAAGAACGCAGCCTAATCACCAGCGTTGTTTTGCAAATGTCTCGAATATGTTTCGTGGGTATTGATCGTGATGCCATGCGATTTCAGGCTTTGGGCGACACCTTGGACTGGCTGGCCGACAGGCACGTACATTGTATCACCTCAATCTGATGTGATTGTGACCCTGTCATGTCTCCATATTGGGTTCATGTCGCAATGCCGCATGCCAAAATCATAGCGGTAAAAATTCCCCCTATTTCCACATGCTTTGCAGTACTGTTGTGTGTGTTGGTTGCTCAACCGTTTTCTTCACTGTCTTTCCAAAGTTGAGTGAAGTTGCGTTGAAGTATCCCCACAGGTAGACAACCCTAAGGATGCGAGAGTGTGTGGCGTCACATTATTTTGAAACAGTTGTAACGGCCGATTCACACGCTCTTCTCGCATCCTTAGGGTACAAGTCTGCCTGTGGTATCACTTACAAATATAACTAAAGCTAGTTATCAGAACACCAGAGAGCTGTGTAGTGGTGTGTTTTGTAGGAAACAGACACTGCAATTTGCCCCCACGCACCGCAATTCACGCCGGCAACAATGCAAAGTTGTGATTTGTCAACTCAGATGCTTTTCACAGGAGATTCAAGTTCTCTCTGTATACTGCCTGAAAGCACCCCTTTCCCTAAAATTATACTTCTGGGCAATCAGAACAATAAAAACATTAATACTATTTTACTAGACATTGAACGCACTTTACCTATTCTATGATTACGACTAGTTTAAAAGGCTTATTCTGAATGAAGCCACGTTAACAGACAGCAAAAGTCTGGACTTGGGAAGTTTGCAAACCGTTAGAACATGTACATGTATACTAAGCTAATTTCAACTTTAGGCTAATTAAAATTACTTCGACCGAGAAATTAAACTAACGTTTCGTTTGTTTCAGCAATCAGCAGACACAAAAATGTATTTGTATTGGTAAAACTCCTAACACAAATTAATTGAGTAAGTAACTATCAAATTTAATCAACCTTAGGATCATAAGCTGAACATTTGAGAGCGATTGTACATTACAAGACAATCGCACAAGTTCTTGATGAAAATATTTACCTTGCAATTTGAAGACGCAAAAAACTAAACGCACTGGGTCTTGATTAAGAAAAAATAAATTGTACCTTAAGCATAGATATTGATACAAAGGCCGTTTTTGGTGCACTTTGCTTTGCACACCAAGAACAAATACAAAGTGGTAATTGAAAGCCGCGAGTATCTTAATTTTAAAAAAGGTATGTTGGATAAACTCACATCAATAGCTTGTACGGTCGCGATAGTGTTCACAATCTCCTTGAATTCACCTCTTACTTTGCCTGTGAGAAAAGTAACTTACAATAGTTTTTATGCAGAAGCAATGCACAATGGATACCATCAACACAACATTGCTAGAGTTAAATAATTTCAGAACATCACTCACTTTTGTTGACTGGATCGTTCAGCTGTTGTCTGAAGTGATGCACAAGGTCAATATTTTTCACTTTACCGTTATTCTTAACCAGAAAATCCCTCACGGAATCGTGCGTTATAGTTTCGTTTGCTGACATGGTGAAATGATTAATCTTAATTTTATGATTGCCGAGGATAACTTCCTTTGCATTCCGTCATTTTACAGTTTATCTTCAGCCAAGGCATGATGGGAATTAATGATTCCTCGCATGCTCTCGCGCGTTTTACTCGCAAAGTGTGAAGCGACCAAGGAACTGGGACTCTGGGTAGCGCCCAAAAAAGTTGCGAATGCCGCAAGAGGCCGTGATTCCTTCGGTCAGCAGCGCCAAGCTTTGTTCCAAAGAATGGATGCGCCAGTCTGCGCCAGTGTATTCTGTTGATAAGTGAGGGAGGATAATTCTTTAATTCCCAAACTGGCAGAAAACTGGCTCAAAAACCAGTTTCAAAACCTCCTAGAAATTATTGACTCTGCAACACTGTATCACCAAATAGCTAGCCTGTTATTTCCCATTTTTGTAAATAGACAGTCTAATTACCAATATTTCCTTTTATTGAATTATTGATTATTGTAATAGGTTATTACTCATTTCAGTTGATATAATTCTTATTTCTTATTTTTCACTCATTACTTGTACATGTAAGATTACCTCAATTATCACATTGTAATTTTTATGACACATTTGCATTTAAACGAGCTATCGCTCATATGCGATATGTGTTTAAATAAAATTACTTACTTACTTACTTACTTACTGTGAAGTTTCAGTGTAATGTTTCACCATAGCAACAGGAAAGTCATCTGTAGATAGCCTACTGCTTTAAAGAATTAAATTACTGCTTCACTCTTCCGCATCTATCATACGTATGATCGTTATTTACCGCCCTCCAATTTCCGTCAAGAACGGTCATACACATGCTACTTTTTTGGATGATTTTTCTTCACTGCTGGAAAGGCTAGTGTCTTCTACTGGCCGTCTTCTTCTAGCCGGTGATTTCAATTTCCATGTCAACGATCCATCTGACAACACCACCAATAAGTTTCTTGACCTCTTAAGCTGTTTCAATCTGGAAGTCTGTAATGTCTACACCCCGACGCATAAAAACAACGTCCTTGACCTCATTGTCACAAGATCCGGCGAAGAAACTGTCTTAAATTTATCTGTGAACGACCCGGTTATCTCTGATCACTTCGCTGTTCATTGCACCTTGGCTATCAAGAGACCACCTAAAGCTAAGCTCACCATCTCATCACGTAAAATGCGTACCATTGATCCAGACAACCTACGGCGTGATATTCGTTCCTCCTCCTTATATAACTCACCATCCTTGGAAATTACGGAACTCTGTGACCAGTATGACTCGGTTTCACTTTCAATCTTGGACAAACATACACCTCTGCGCACAAAAATCATCACTTTGCGCACGCAAGTCGTCTTAATCGATGGGAGGAAGTCACAGTCTCGTGAGCTCAAGTGTGGAGTACCTCAAGGCTCCGTCCTTGGACCGATTCTCTACCTACTCTACACTGCTCCTCTTGCCGACATTCTACGTTTCCATGACATGCAATTTCATTTCTGCACTGATGACACTCAGTTGTACATTTCTTTTTCCGTTAACGATGATCTGGAATTAACCAGCAGCATTGTTAAAATCGAGAATTGCTTATCCGATCTTGATAAGTGGATGGCCTTAAATAAGCTGAAGCTAAACAAAGACAAAACTGAACTTCTTTACCTTTATTCAAAGCACAACCCTCAACAGTCTTTACCTCCACTTCGTTTTGGTTCTGATATAATTCAGCCGTCTTCATCTTCCAGAAATATCGGTGTCGTTTTCGATAGTACTATGTCAATGCTCCCTCATGTTAAATCTGTTTGTAAATCTGCCTTCTATCATCTTCGGAACATTTCCCGTATAAGGAAATTAATATCCACTAAAACCACTGAGAATCTAGTCCATGCCTTTGTAACCTCCAACTTGGATCACTGTAACTCTCTTTTATACGGTGTCCCCAAATACGTTATTAAAAAGCTCCAATCAGTGCAGAATGCAGCGGCTCGACTTATTACAAGCTCTCGCAAATTCGACCCCATCACCCCTATTTTGTTCGACCTGCACTGGCTTCCAATTTCTGAGCGAATTAAATTCTAAATAAATCTTCTTACCTATAAAGCTCTTCACCAGCAGTCTACTATCTACATTCAAGACCTGATATGCCGTTATTCAACTTCAAGAACGCTCCGGTCATCCTCAACATTACGCCTGACTGCTGTCAACTTTAATCTCAAGTCTTATGGCTTTAGAGCTTTTGCTGTTTCGGCTCCTGAACTGTGGAACAAACTACCTGATGACATTCGTTCCTGTCAATTTAGATCTTTTTAAACGTAAACTTAAGACTCATCTTTTCAAAAATTATTTTAATATGTATGAATTCTTTTCTTATCCATGTCAAATGCCTAGATCTTAGACATCCGTTTTTATGAATATTTAAATCTTTAAACTTAAGACTTTTAATATCATTTAATATCTACGATTTTCTTTTTCTTTTTTGTAAAGCGCTTAGAACAGGACTGGATAAGCGCTATATAAGTAGTTTTATTATTATTATTATTATTATTATTATTATTATTATTATTATTATTATTATTATTATTACTGCTTATATCTCTATAAAAAGTTTTAAAAAATAGTCAGAGCTACCTTCCACTAATGAAAATTGGTCGCGACGGAAGATGCCGTGCAGCCGTGGCCATAACCGCCATATGTTTGTATTTAATTAAGCCACCTTAACACGATATTGGCCTGTTTGATCAGTTGATAAGCCGGTATTTTTTCTGAGCCAGACGTAGGAAATTGTGCCAAAAGCAATGAAGTAGGTGAGCTGGCGTGTAATCAAATTTCTTGAGACACCGAGACATTGAGGTAAGGCTTTTTTTTTTTTAATATTGGGTATGAGTTTCATGAATTGCCAGCATTCCCATGCAAATTTTGTTGGGCTGCCTGTGTTTAACTGTGACGAAACGGCCCTCAATAGTTTGATAAGTCGTTTGCATTGCAGGGAAAACTATAAGACTGATAAGAGTAGTTGAATTCTTTTAAAAGTAGGAGATAAGAAAAATGCTGACCTTCCAAATAAATCCTTTGGAAAAATATACCATACAGTTTATTAATTTATTCCAGCTCAACTTGAATCCACGTACGTAAGTTTTAATTAACAACACATCTGCACATCTGTTTTGCTCTAGCGATGTAGAAATTTGCAAACAATCGCTTTTTTACATTACATTACTATGCTGCTTTACGTTTATATATGGACTCCTTCGTTTGGCAAGTCATCAAAAAACTGACCTGAAGTACTCAAATAACTGAGTTCTCTGAAAAGAGTGAAATATGATAAGTTACTAGAAATGTGAAACTTGTTTATACGTATGTTCTATTGTATAATACAGAACTCCAAGAAAGCAACAGTGAAAGATCGTTGACAAAGAAAACTAATTACAAACACGCATTTAAAAGCTTAATAATATGGTATGGATCGTTAATTGTTCATTATACAAGGACGAAGTTCATTTACTTTAAAGAAGTGCCATACCAGGCTCACGAACAGCAAATGTCTGTCCGCATTCGATTTACTTCGACTTGCGTCGAAGGGTACTTAGAAGTGGGCTCGTTCTTAAAAACATAGAACTTGGTTTCGCCGGCATTGACTGCGATCTGCGCAATTGAAAAGCGTCTATAAGCCCATGAAATATTTCGTGAACTCCAAGAGCCATTTTTGCGGATGTCATTGTCCAAGAGTATCCCCATTTTTGTTCCGCTACGTTTCTTGTGTTAATGGTCTTTCCTTCCCTTGTTGTTATATTCAACGCGTTTGCTTCCAGAACTACGTCTGCTTTGTTGGCGACAACCGTAACTGGAAGATTATTTGCCCTTTGTTGAAATATTTCCTCCTGAACTTGTTCTAACCATTCGAACGAATGCGGTTTGTCTAAAGAATACACCAAGACAATCGCATCCGCTTTGTCAATCTCCACGCGCCTCATGGCCGGGAAGGTCTCTGTTCCACAAGTGTCTATAATATCAACTTGGTAATTTTTGTCTTTGTAGACTATTTGCGTGGAATAAAAGTCCTCAATGGTGGGTTCATAATCGTCTTTAAATTGCTCCCCAAGGAAAGCTTTACACAGCGAAGTCTTTCCGACCCACGAATCCCCAAACACCACAACAGTAAACATCTTCAAGTAGGCCGAGGTCCTCTTTTTCAGGACAGCTTTCTTTCCCTCTTTCGTGTGATTCTTCATGATGAAATCCAAAGCAAATTGTTTTGATTCTAGCTAGAGCTGGGAAGCAGAGGCTTATAAAGGACTATATTGAAACTCGCACGCGTGACCTGCGATTACTGAAAGCTTCCCTTGCTGACGAAACGACAAGATTAACGTGAAGGTAAATCTTCTTAAGTGTTTTCTCTTGAGATCTGGTTC
>OX421447.1:57777497-57797497 GCA_949126865.1 Montipora capitata | reverse complement strand
AGCTAAAGCTTGCAAACTTTCTTCTTAGGAATCCGAAACGTCATAGAAAAGCCCTCGATCACAAAACCTAGCCACTCGCCCACTTGCATCGGAACCCAGCACGACTTCCCCTCATCAACAAGGAGACCGGAAGAGTCAAGATCCTTTCGCTGAGCAAAAGCTGCTGCGACGTCTGATGTCCTATCGGGCTGACTGCCGTCGTCGAGATAAACAAAAGATTTATGCCCCATAGATCGTCAGCGATTAACTAATGGACGCAACAATAGCGAAACAAAAACACGCACTGCTGAGACCGAAGGGTAAAACCGTGAAAGTGGAAGACTTAAGTCCGCCGCTTAAGGGCCAAGCAAAACCTAGATACTTCTGGTGTTCCGGAAAAATATCAACATGGTGGTATCCAGATTTTAGGTCCCAGGTAAAGAACCAATACCCTTCCTGAGGAATCTGCGAGAGCGAGCGAAGGTCCTCGTACTCAAACTAAAACGAACGAGACGGCAATAAACGTACCTAAGATCGATCACCTAGCGAAGTTTCTTGTCCTCCGCAACCGTCAAAGGGTTAACTCAAAAAGGAGACTACTATGCTCCACGATACAGCCATTGTCCAAAAGCTTAGAAATAGCACGAACAACAAAGTCGGGACGCCTAAGAGCCGACGAATATAGCTTAAAAAACACAGGGCTGGATAACTGACAAAAGGAAGTCGATAGCCATAGGAAAAGGTATCGAGAGTAAACTGAGGAGCGTCTAAGGTGGATGCTCAAAAACTAACGGAGGAATTTAAACGGCCTTTAACTCCTGAACAAACATTGCCGAAATAAAAATCACCCCAAAAACCGATGGACAGCAAAATCACACTCAGTGAAGAGTGAAAGTCCTCTCCTGCATCTAGTCGGGCACGGCGAGGGCTGTTCTCTGAAGAATCGAACGACTTAAAACAAAAAACACTAAAGGGGCCGAACTCCCCGCACTATAGGAAATCAAAATAAAAAATATTATAATCAAACTGATAGCTGGCAAGGGCCAAACAATAAATTAAGCAAAAACGAAACTGTGGGTAGTAGGCGTACACAGACCCGAAGGATGAATACGAATGAACAAGACACTTATATAACCATATGCAAAATACTTAACACCGCTTAAATACCAGGACACAATCAGACACCATAATGCACCTAATTAACCGTATAAGATCGTGCAGAAAACAAATATCTGCTAAACTGCGTACCGCAGATATTTTTGCATTCCAGAAGGGCAGTTAAAGTAGAGTGTAATGAACGAAAACCCGATTGATGATTAGAAATAATATCTTCGTTATTCAAAAAGTTATACAACTGATCATAAATAATCCTTTCAAACACTTTAGCTATAACGGAAATGACTGAAATAGGTCGATAATTATTTAGATCGGATGGCTCACCTTGCTTGAACAACGGAGTAACTCTAGCACATTTCCAATCATCCGGAAATACACAAGAGACCAAGGATTTATTAAAGCGATCACATAGCGAAACTGATATAAGATCAGCACAGTCGCGTATAATTTTAGCAGGAATATTATCAAGACCTGTTGCTCTCGAGATCTACATAATTTGTTTAGATGTAAGAAAACATTACTGCAATTAATCGAAGAAAAACTGAATTTATTGTTGTTTACATTTATATTACTGATATAACTTGAATTATTGTTAACAACTGGGAGAATTTCATTAGCAAGTCTGAGCCCAATTGTTGAAAAGTGGTCATTAAAAGCGTTAGAAAGCTCACTAGGATTAGAGATAGCGGCATCATTCAGTTTCAATTTTTTCACAGTTGTATTATAATTATTTACACGACGGGAAGTAAGCTCATTATTAAAGGTTTGCCACGTTTTTCGAGGATTACCCTTAGAATGGATAAAAGCATTTTGATGTTATTATTTATTTTATTACGTAACTTTTTGTACTTTTCCCAATCGCGTGAATCATTGGACGCAATTGCTTTCCTTTTGGCAGCATCACGATCACGCATTCCTTTCTTTAATTGTGAATTGATCCAGGGTGCTTTATTGGTTCTAGCGCATCTAGATCGGAGTGGTGCATGAACATTAAAAATATCCAAAAATTTCGTTTTCCAATCCGGCGGTCCACAAAACATTTGGATCTTCAGAACCATTACAGAACCAGTCTTGTTGAGCGATATCGTTACGAAAACTCTCTCGATTAAAATTTAGGAAATTTCTATAAGAAATGGTTGAATGCCCTGTTGAAGAAGACGCGAGAGATAATTTCCTATAAACGTAAATAAGGCTATGATCGCTGATGCCAATATGGGAGACTCCGGAACAGGCAAACCCTGTCAACATAATTTGTATAAATGTGTGAAAAGGTCATCAACTGGGATATCTTTCTTTATTGGGGGAGTGGGGGGGGGGGGGGGGGGGTTCTTCTTTTCGCTGGCTTTGTTTCTCCATAGTTCGTTTACTTGAGAGTTGAAGAGTTGTGCTTTCTAGTATTTGATAAGTTTGTTGAAGTTTTTTCGTGCTTTGTGGTACTCTTGTCTTAAGTTTGAATCATATGGGTGTCAATATTTTTTTTATTAGAGAGCAAAGTTAATTCTTTTCGTAGAGACGCACAATCCCTGTCATAATCACTGGCCAGTTTTTTTTTTTTTTAATTCAGGCTGAATTGACTTAGTTCTGTGATATTCCAAAGATCACCCTTGAGCGATGAAAGTGATGGCAAACAGTCTGGAGGGGAAACCTGTTATGGGAATTTTAGTCGAAATCAAGGGGAAAAAAATACGTAAAGAGCTTCTTCAGAGCCTAGCGAAGACATCTGGGTGGTTTTTATGGCGAATGTAAAGGATTTTCATGTTTTTCCACGTGGCGTGTCTATACTTTCAACAATAAAAGCAAGGTGACACACCAACCCGGTGTGGCCTACATATCATGCATGCGCACAACCATTCACCAGGTCAATTAGCAGCCATGGACAGCTGTTTCGGCCTTTTGTGGCTTCATCAGCACGGAAGACCATAGCCAGTAATGACCAGAGCAGGAGCCCATCTGGAGCGAGCAACTTCCATACAGCGTCTGTGAAACGGCGATTTCACAAGTAGGTTTATTTTTAGACTAGCACTTCCCGCGAATTAGGTCAAAAAACAAAGGCAGTTCCGGTTCGGTGACCCTATGACGTCAGCTTAATTTCGTGCAATTGGTCATCGGGCTCCTGTGGGAGTCTCATTAGCGGGAAATTCAATCTAAAAATAACTTTACTTGTGAAAACGCCGTTGCAAGAACACAGTAGAGTTGTAGGCTCCAGATGGGCTCCTGCCAGAGCCAGGTTGCTGGCCAGCGGTTTTCGTTAAAACAATGGTTTGCTGGGGGTGCTCAGTCTCGCGGGCTCAGAAAACCTGGTTGTGGTCATCGTTATTTAAGGTTTTTCATCTGCATAGCATAGTTTACATACCAGACGGGTTGTTAGGGGAGTCAGGGTGGTTTAGTGGTCATCAACCGTGCCTCCCACCTCTGTGACCCAGGTTCAACTCTGGCCTCGGGTCGTATGTGGGCTGAGGTTCAGTCGATCTCAATCTGACTCCGAGGGTTTTCTCCGGGTACTCCGGTTTTCCTCCCTCCTCAAAATCGACTCCCGGCCTATTCCATCAGGCTGTGGTGCTGTGCTCCGAGGTCATACATGGGTCGTGTTCAGGGGCTGAGCGCCTAGCCGGCAGCACAGCTCCTTCGGCCCGACCTTGTTGAGCTGCGCCCTTAGCAATTCAGTCTCCGACTGCGAGAAAGGGCGATTAGCAGATTAGATATTATATTATTATTATTATTGAGTGGCAGCTTCACAAGCCATACATGTGGTAAGCTGGGCTGGGAACAGCAAGGCAAGCGCGTGGGAAGGTGGATCACATTAAGTGATCGGTGTGCCACTTAAAGGGGTGCTAAAAACACCCCCCTGGTATGTTAGCTACGCCATGCTGATGAGGCCCAAAAGGACGAAACAGCTGCCCATGGCTGCTAATTGACCGGGTGAAATGGTTGTGCGCATGCGTGATGTGTTGGCCACACCGGGTTTGTGTTAGCGTGTGTCACCTTGCTTTTATTGTTGTTCTATACGTTAGGCCGTAAACTTGTTTTCCACGCTCAAAATTACCTCCAGAACCTACCTTTAGCGTAGAATAAGTTTTAGAATGATGTTCTTGTCTTCTGAGAGGAGAATTCTGGGAAGTTGAGAGCCCTCGACAGTGTCTGAGAGGGATAGTGGTGCAGTTTCACTGAATGACCACCTACTAGCCGTTGATTGACCGACCATTTTGGAAACTGAACCATTTCCATTTCTCCAAATCAAAAAGTATTCTCTCAGAAGACAAGAACATCATTCTAAAAGCTTATTATAAGCCAAAAATAGTTGCCTGTTAAGTGTGGTCTGAGCAAGGGGACGTGTTTAAGCATGTGCATGTTTGAAATATTGCTGGAGATTCCGATCTTGACACTTTAGTGTACTGATCAACCGAGAGATTTGAAGAACGCCCTGGAACGCTCAGATAAATTATTTCAGATGAAATCTTTGGCTCACGAAATAATTTTTCTTGCAAACAATACGCATTTTTCTTACAAAAAGAGCTAAGCACTGGATTCCTGGAAACACGGACACTTTCTTAATTATGTAACACTGAATCATTTGCATGTCCGAAATATGTCATTGATTGCACTCTATTTTGCTTTGCTGGCCTCCACATGAATTTTTATGGAAAGAAGAGCTGGTTCTAAAATTCTTGGATTGATTTGCTTTTAAACGATTGTGGGTGTCTTTGGTGAAACAATTATTTTGATTAAGAAAATCCGATTATTTGCATAGCTAAACGCACTCAAAACTGAGTGTTGGCAACCAAGGCATTTTCTTGGAGTTTGTTTAGCACCTGTAATTACGATACTTGAAAACTAGGAAACTCATAAATGCTTACTTCACACCTCATAGCAAGCCGAAGCCTTCATCAACCTTTGATCACTAAATATCAGCATGTTATTAATATACACTTTGCTGGTTTTCAGTACCGTCAATGTAATTGCTGGTAAGTAATAATAAGTAGTATCATGAGAAATTCAGATATTGAAGTTGCGGGTACGTAACGGTCTTCTAAGCAAACTTTCACAGCAGTTAATCTAAAGTTTAGCATTTGAGAAGAGATATGCATGTGTATTTCTCTCAATGGCTGTTTTTATACTACAGACGCATAATCCGTCCAGGCGAATTATGCGTCTCTCATGTTATCTGTCTAGTGTAAAGGCGGGACGATCTATATGAGATGCATAATTCGTCTGGGACGAGCTTGGGCAAACATTTTTTCTGCGTCTGTTAAATTCGTTTAGTATGAAGACGGGAACAAGACGCATACTTCGTCTGGACAAACTATCTAGTTTAGTGCGTCTTCGAAGACGCACTAAAGTGGATACTTCGTCCAGACGCATAATGCGTCTTGCGCCCGTCTTTATACTAGACGAATTTAACAGACGCAGAAAAAATGTTTGCCCAAGTTCGTCCCAGACGAATTATGCGTCTTTAGTATAAAAACGGCCAATGATTTCCAAAAAATTAACCATGTCCACACAAGGTGAATTATTGAGGCGACTTGTCTCCGCGATGTGTCGCAGCAACTTGTCGCCTTGTGTGTCCCAGCCTTAATATTTTCAGAAGAGACGAAAGCTGTAATTGAACTATTCCATTGCTCTGTTAGTTGACAGTAATTGTCCTCCTGGAAAGAAGACTACCGACCGAATGGGGCGTTGCTGTGTTTTTCCTTTCATCTATTGGGGAAAAAGGCATTACTCGTGCATCACCGGTTTGGACCAACAGCCCTGGTGTTTACTTCATAAATACTTCGCTTTTGAATGGGCCTATTGTGGTAAGAAAAGAAATTATTGATATTTAACTATGTGGAACCTTTATAAAATCCGGCAAAATTACGAAAGGTTGGTTGTTTTAAGTTTTATAATTTCATTTGACGTGTTACAGCAAACTCTCTTGTGTGTAAGAAGGCCCCAAATTCTGTATACCCTGCATGCGCCAATAATTGAGCCCCTCAGTCTTGTTCGATCTTTGTTGATGACGGTATTCAGCTGCTGAAGCGGAAAAACTCTGGCCGCAAATATATTTGCCATAAATGAATCTTTTAATGCCATTGTCCTCTTCTCCATTATCTAATTCTTCATAAAAACCCATTCCATGGTTTTCGAAAACATTAATCCATTTTTGTATCTGCGCTACATGCTCTGCGCACTTACATCATTGTGACACTTCAGTCTTCGATTGAAAACTTTTGCGGATCGCTCGGGACGAACAAGTGGAAACTTTTAATCTTGTCATAATCTAGTACTTGACATCGAAAAAGACAAAATGGGCGGCCTTGTCAGAACTCACCAAAAATTGATTGAGGAAATCAACACTTTTGTGAAAATGACGATTTGATTTATGCGTGGAGAGTGTTAAATCTCGATTCTTCTGGATATACGTGGTCAAAAAAGACCTGAGATCCATTGCAGGCTTAATTTTTTTCTCGTGAATCAGAGTACCTTTTGTTGACCCTAATTTGCTTTGGGAAATGGTAAAAAATGAAAGTTCGAGAAAGATCTATTCAAGTTGGAGCAGGGAAAAAGAAGAAAATGGCAAAAGATCAGAATGACATTGAACGGTCGATAGCAATGTTAGAAAAACAGCTAGATACATCACTTTTATTGACGACCTTTAACGACAAACCACATGGTAGCAATTTGAAACAAAGAAACCGTGAGGAATGAAAAAGAAATAGTTAAATAACAAACTAAAGGTGCAATTCTGGGATCGTAATCTCGATGATATAATGAAGGCGAAAAAAATACCAAATATTTTCTTAACTTAAAACAAGCTATGATATCCCAACTCAGAATTAATGAAAAAGAATAGCGGATAAAGAGACCCAAACCAAAATAAAACTGTGCAAAAAAGGAAAGTTTGTGAAGGACTGCTTAATAAAGAAGAAAAGTGCATTGATGCTCTGAAAGGTAATGTGGGATGGACTGGCTGTTGAATTTTTCAAAGTTTTTTGGAGCGAGGTAAACGAAACTTTGATTGGTGCATTAAATTACTCTTACAATTCGGGAAGAATTTCAATCTCTCAAAGACGGGAAGTTATAAAGTTGGTACCAAAAAAGAACCAGAACCTACTTAAATTAAAAATTGGAGACCACTAACGCTTTTAAATTGCGATTACCAAATCGCAACCGAAGCTACATCAAATCGTATAAAAGCTACAATGCTCCCTAAGCTCATTTCTAATGATCAAACAGGCTTTTATCCAAGGTAGATTTACATACCGTATTCATAAATGGCGGCTAAGTAGTTAATTATTCTTAATATATATAAACACCAATGAAATACCAAGTGGGCTTTCGTGCGAAAACATGATATCTTCACATGTGAAGATAACATGTTTTATGTTTTTTTTCTCAGTGCGTTACGTTAGCAGACGGAATTCAACAAACCCTGCAATCTGATTGGTTTCGGGAGCGGGCGGAATTTTCTCATCCAGCCCCCTCACGGCGGCCGGAATCCCAGCCCAGCATGATGACCTTAAAATTCCATTTTTTGTGACACCGAATCTGTTTACATACAGAAGTTACTTTTTATGAAACAAGAGATTTGGAAATAGAAATTCAAATAAAAATATTTGTCTTTGAAACGTTCAGCTTGTAAGTCGCTTAATACTGCATTCGCTTTCAAGCGGGGTGCGGATCAACAATTAAAAAAGTGATTTAAAGACATTTTCAAGGCATTTTCAAGACTTCGGTCACAGTTTTTCGCTATACGGACCTCTCAGCTGGAAAATAACATATAAAGGAGGTTTTCATATGACGTCATCGCCGCCATGCATGTTGGTGGACGAAAACAAAAGATCTCGCATTAGCCTCTTTTTTTCGTCCACCAGAATTCGTACATTTCTGTACTGTTATTCGTGTCTCTAGAGGTTAGTTGAAATCGTCCAATATCTTTACACGTGAAAAGATCACTGTTGCTATGGTTACAAAAAAAATTTCGCTTTTCGATGCCTTTCGTGAAATGATTTATTATTTCATTGGTGTTTATATATTACTTGCCCTTTGTCACCCTATCGTTTTATTCTTGCAATAGAAATAATGGCTGAATCTTTTCGCAAATACAGGAAAATTAAGGGCATAGTCATAAACGGCACTGAAATTGAACTGATCAATCACGCAGACGATACCACACTCGTCTTGGACGGTTCCGAAGAGTCTCTGGAGGAGTTTCCAGGCCTGTTAGATTGCTTTGGTAAGAAATCTGGCCTCTCGCTCAATAGTATGGCAAAAAATCACCGCTAGGGTTTTTCCATGAAAGAAATTTTAAGTGCCGAAGGAGAAGGTAAAGACTCTTAGAGTTGCATCTCGACAAACCTTGATCAAACATTGTTCTAAAATTATGAGGAAAAAGTGCAGAAAGTGATTTTAAGCTGCTGCAAATTCCGAAGACTCACTCTTTCAAGGAAAGTTAAAGTATTAAATGCGGTCTGATATTTCCGCGTAATTAGTATATATTCTACCCCCTTTGAAAACAAACCATAACGTTTTGCAGGCAATTAATTCGATGTTTTTTTTTTATTTCCCATAGGGCGATAAGAGTGATAAGATAATAAGAAAAGTTTTGATAAATGATTACGCAGAAGGAGGAATAAGAATGGTTGAAATAGTTTCTCTTAATAAGTCCTTAAAGGGGAAGTGTCACGCTATTTAAGTCAAATTTCAAAACACTAAAAGACGGTCGTTGGATCAATGAAAACCACAAAATAATGCTGTAGTTTTGTTGCCATTGACCATTGAAGTGCACTGAAACTATTCTTTGTTGTTTGCAGCCAAGGATGGAGAGGATGGGAATGGATTGAAACTTGAAAAACATGCCGAGGCCAGTTCTTTCACGTTTGGAGACTGTGTCTTCTGAAAGACACCAAAAATTAAATACGAATAGCTCTACCATAAATATACTTCATATCTTGTCAGTGGGTTGTCAGGAATGTTTGTACGTGTGGACTCAAGTACTAATTTAGATTTTAACCTATTCTTGACCTAAAAACAGAAAATTAAGCGTGACAGAGCCCCTTTAAGAGCCACCTGGATTAGAAAGTATCTAGATTTTAACCGTGGAAGCTGGAAAGCCTTCTGCCAATTTGAACTCCAATAGTACGGAACACTTCCAACAGTACGGAAGAGACTTGATACTAATTGGTGCAATCCATGATCTAACACGAAGCCTGGTGTCATTCTATGGTTAATTCACTTACGTACCTTAAAGAAATGTATTTAAATGGGTTTTGGAGAACTTATCTCTCCAAAATAGATTGAACTTGATTGTGGGCTGTTCGACTCGTAATGGCTCCTTCCGTACGATTTTATAAAATTGCCAAAAAACTGGCCAATATGGATTTTTGCTAATTTTTTTACTACTCCACGAAGACACCATTCTCAAGTTGAATTTTGAAAGTTTAATTTGCGCGGTATAAATAAATTTTATTATTATTTATAACAAAAACATGAGGGTCACTGTACTCGTTCAGGAGAAAATAGCCATTCCTTGACGGATTAAGCTTGGCGTCAACGAAAATCCGTCATTTTACTAATGTACCTGCGCTACTGCGCGTGCCAATGACGCAAGAAATTATGCGCAGTAGGGTTGGGCAATGCAAATCACCTTGAGCGACTATAGACCTTATTCATAAATGGCGGCTCATTTATAATTCTTTTGTCCAAGTGCAAATTAGCCTACCAAGCCTCGATACCATACAGTGAATTGAAAAGAATTCTTGCTCTAAAATGAGGCTTGGTAGGCTAATTTGCACGTGGACAAAAGAATTATAAATGTGACCGCCATTTATGAATAAGGTCTATGGTGTGTTTCTTTATATACGCACGATCGACGCGTGCAGTTTTAAATCCAAAGTTTTCGTCGAGTTTTGCGAATTCCCTTGTAGTTGACAGTGAATGAAGTAAATGGAAGAACCCAGGGAGGACCAGCCAAATTGTTCTCCTGGCATTGGCTTTTTAGCAGAGCCGGGGGCAACGAAAACGAAGCACAACAGTCCCGTTCCACACAAAAAATGCACAAAATTGTATTTGAAAGGCACTCAACAAGAGCGAAAAAGGCCGTAAGTTGGCCTGTGGCGACGTTCAAAGGCAGAAATGTTTTTGTTATCGTTGTTTTTTATTACATTTGTTCAACCTGCCGAAAACAAAAAAACAAAACAATCTCGGAAAAGCGCTGAAAATATTAAGAAAACACAGCTACACTGAAACATGTTAAAAAACATCAAACATCAATCATGCATTACCTACCTATTAACGGTATTACCGGATTTTCTTTGTGAATTTAGCTTGTTGTCCGTCTTCATCAACTTCATGTGAACTGGGCATCATTCTGAACAATCCAAACCCTTTGTTTACTTGGGCATTTTGACTTTATTTGTTTGCATTTTCATCGAGGTGTGATGTTTTTTTTACCGAAGAAGAGAATCCTTCGTTTTAAACATTTAGAAAAACCAGATGAATCGTTCTCGGTCAGTGAAGGAAGTTTGAGCACGCGCGTTTTTGAGACGCGGACGGCAACCGGAAGTGAAAATCTGGGAGACACCACTGTCGTGGCGTGCTAAAGCTCTCTGCCAATAGAATTGTTTCTTTTCCCTCACCGTGCGTTGTGAGAAATTTGTAGTCAATCTCAAATAAAACATGTTTATCGCCCAAGTTATTGTCACTATGTTATAAAATAATTGGTTCATGGTTTTAGCTGTGCATCTCATTGCACTTGGGAGATAGCTAAGCACTCAAGAAGCTAGAGTCTATTGGGGAAAAAAGTATTACTCGTTCACCGCCGGTTCTGACCCAAAGCCCTAGTGTTCATTTGATGAACACTTCGCCTTGGATTGGGCCTATTGTAATAAGAAAAGAAATTATTAATATGTAAGTACGTGGATCTCTTGTAAAATCAGGCAAAATTACGGATGTTGGTGTTGTTTTATAATTAGTTTTGTAATTTCATTTGACGTCTTAATTTAAAGCGAACTCCTTTGATGGTCCTTAGTTCTGCACTTATAAATGAGTCCCTCACTTTAATTTCGTGTGATGTTTAGTGACGACGGTTTTCAGCTGCTGAAGGGGAGAAAGTCTGCTCCCAAACATATTTGCCATATATGATTCTTTTAATGCCATTTTCAACCAGATGATTGTCCATTTTCTAATCCTTCACAATCACTAAATAACCAGTTCATACTTTTCGAAAACAGGCGCTCAAATTCACTGTTAATCTTTTTTTTGTATTCGCGTTAAACGCTCTTCATACATGCATTTACATCTTTGTGACTTCTTGGATATCAAGACTGGGAGGTATACAATCTAGTTCTAATTTTTCCCTTAGTATTAAGGTGACGCAGGT
This sequence comes from Montipora capitata, assembly GCA_949126865.1. NCBI lineage: Eukaryota > Metazoa > Cnidaria > Anthozoa > Scleractinia > Acroporidae > Montipora > Montipora capitata. Next base: position 57,786,045 of record OX421447.1, on the reverse strand, counting down.
TGAATTTACCGTAGATTTATGGAAAGGACAAACAAGTTATAACCTGTGAAACAAACTTTTACCAAATTGAAGAGAGTCTATATCGTGGATATAGTGATTTTTTTAGACACCCCATATTACAGAAACCTTTAGTATATACTGAAACGATGGATAGCGGCGCGCGCGCGCTGATTGGCTACTCAAACTCCGGATATCCTTTTAACCAGTGAGCAATTCGCGCGGAATTTGCGCCCGAAAATGTTGTAATCTTTGCAGGAATAAATGAGTTAAAACCATCTTTTTGTGCTATATTATCTCACTGTTTTAGTATATACTATTCACCTCAGTGTCGGTGGCTAGTGCCGGTGGATATTTACTTCGCCGCTTCGCGCCAAGGTAATTATCCACCACTAGCTACCTCCACTTTGGTGAATAGTTCCTAATTATAACATTTCATGTTCAGGTAAATGTTTACATTTGCAAGAAAACAGCTTACAATAAAAAAATCGATTTTTTTAGTTGACGAATGTGCCAGTTCACCATGCAAGAATGGAGCGAGCTGCGAGACCACCAATGATGCAGAGGTCGGTTACAGTTGCCAGCCGTGTCCTGAAGGATGGCAAGGACAAAACTGCGATGAAGGTACTTTTTATCAGATTTTCAGCATTTTCATTGGCTCGACGGAAACAGGCTATCAGTTCATATACCTGCTGTACCTAATATGGTCACAGGAACGCGTGTTGAAAGGTAGTTTGGCGGCAAAGAATGGCAGGGACTGAGTAATTAGGACTATCGATGAGGGATTCTGCTAAATGTGTTACGAACTCCACGGGTGGGCCCTGGAATGACTTTTCCTCGGTAGTTACATTCTGGGAGGTCGCTCATCCATGATAAACAGACAAAACCCGAAAGGGCTTCAATCTTACTCGAAAAATACCAATATCTTAGAAACACAGAAGATTAAAGTCTTGCATAAAGGTCCACTGAGGTAAATCAAGATCGGCCAGTTTTAAGCGATATGTATTCCTAGGGCCTGTGGTTCGAAGGATATATGTTGCCGGTGAAATCTGTTCTTTTCTTTTTAGGAGCCAAAATTAAAGAAGCTATGTTCCGCAAAAAGATGTAATTTCTTGGCACTCAAAATGCCCAAAAAGTAGAATGAAACATTGCAATAACCACTTAAAACTTCTGAACAACATAAAAGAAGTACAGCAATAGGAAAGAGAAGTACAGATGGACACAAATGGACAATATTGAAACGGATTGCATTATGGCAAATCACCTGGATAAAGGTCGTTTTGGCTCAGAATCATCTTCTTTGTGATATAACGATAATTTTACCAGTAAAGGAATTCAGCATTACCATTTTCGAGTTTTAAACTCGTGATTAACTATAAAGAATTCCCCTAAACACCCTAAAATAGGTGACACAGCCTCTTTAACCCTAGAGAAAAATTAGAGGCAGGTTAGGATTACTTTTGGTTATCATACAAGGATACCAATTGACTTATTATACAAAACTAAATAATGAAAAGAACTGTCTTGAGTTGAGCATTTTTATCGTTGTAGTGTCATACGGTAGTGGCGAAGGCATAGGACTATAAATCTGGAGGGTGCGAGTTCGAGTAACAGTAAGTGCATAGTACAGTTCTTTGTTCCCTTACTATGATGTAATGTTGAGACTGAATGGATAAATGTATGAATACAGATCCGATAAGATGATACGAAACATTTAGAGGATGTGTTGAGATGCGTAAGACAGAGTTTGAGGGAAGGTATATGAGTTTTCAGTCATTGTTGGGGGGCTGATAGCTACTTTAAACTGGGTAGAGTGCATATTCAACCTCGGTAAAATGAGGATCACCAATTCAACCTAGGTGAAAATAGATTCAACATATGTATGCTCAAAAATCTCCGTTCACGGTCTTTATATTTTTCATTAAATACGTAAAGAAAATAAAAGAAAGGTAAGTATATGATATCCCATTTGTTAGAGCGACTTTCAATTGAGTGTCGTAAAACCAAAAGCAAATTAATTACTTTGGCCAATCAAAATGCTCGAAGTAATTACACGTAGCCGACACAAAGCGCGGGAAAATGTGCACGGGCGAGCCACGATTGGTTTTGGTTTCACTTCTGATTGGTTGAAAAAGTGGCGCGAGAACTTTGAACCAATCACTGAGTGAAGTAATCATAAACAAAAGCAATTCGCTAATTTCTTTCGACACTCAATTGAAAACCACTTTATTGAAGTGTTAGGGGGTGTTTACATGATACCGGGGTGACTTTCGCACCAGCGCGAGTTCACTCCGGTTCCCTCTCTTAGCTCTGTACTTGTTCAGTCACATAATATCACCGAAAAATGCCATGCTGTGGCGACTCACACCGGCGCGAGTTTTCTCATGTGAACACCCCCTTAATGATTGTTCTAAAGAGATTTTAGAACAAGCCTTGTTTGGACTGGAGTTGAAGATAAAGGACATTTCCATAACACTTTCATGAGTTCTTACAAGTAAAAGCTTTCCCTGCGAGAGCAGTTTTTGTATGTCTTATATATAGAAGATATTGAGCGATCAGAATTGAAATTGAATGTACAAGACTTCAACGTCTTTGGTACTATTTTTATCATTTAAGTCAGTGTCTTAATAAAAAAGCAGGAAGAGTTAAAACAAAGGATGGTACTGCATCATTTCTTTGCTGCAAACACATTCTTCCATCCATTAAGAGACAGTAGATTGCTTAAATTTCTTTCAGTGACTACGATTGTTTAATTCGCGATCCGTGGTAATTTGCATGTTTGTGAAGAGGTTTTTCCATCATGTTGACTTCAATTTTGTTTCTTTTTTTATGGTTATTGGCAGTTAAGCAAAAGAGAGCAAGGGGAATAATCTTGAACGGATGGGATGAAAGAGAAGAAGGATCCTAAATGAAGTAATTATAACAAGCCAGTGATAAACAATAACAACAATTATTATTTTCGGAAAACTTGCTTGGCAAGTGAGCTTCAATTAAGGGTGAATAATAAAGAGGCAAATAAAACTTTGCAAGATATTGGTAATTATTTGTATTCTCACAACAGAAATGTCTGCCGCTATCGCAGCATAACGGTTGGTTTAAACCAGCGTCCGCTGTTTATATCGTAAATAAAGAAAGAGGATATGATGCATTACCTAGCGAAAAGCGCGTCTAGTCTAAAAATAAATGAAGTGGGATCGAGATGAGATGTCCGAAGCACTGAGGCGGGATGACGTGAGTAAAAAATAATTAGTGGTGGGAAGCGGGATTAGAAAGTCCTATATTTTAGACTCTCCATGTAGCACGGCCGGGTTAGCTTTGGTTATTTTTGGCTATTTTGCGATTGGCGTTTGAACGTAAATAACAACGAACAAGTCACAGAAAAAAACAGCGTTTCAGTGACATTCTATTTGCCACAGAAGAGAGATCAGCGGTATTCGAACAATACATCAAAAATGTGCTATTTTAAGCGACAAGAAAAGTGTTTGAAATACTATGGGCGTTAAATTTAAAAAGGCTCGTTACAAATGACCTTTAAATCTTTTTTCTTTATAATCTTTGATAAAATCAAGGGTAGTGTAAGGTATCCTTTCAGAAAACGTTGGACAAGAAAATTGAATATACTTTATTGGGTATATACGTGGAGATTTTCCAGAATCTTCAGAAACCCAGACATTTACAAATCGGGCGATTTCCGGAAATATCTCGTGCAACGCGATTAGGGCTCGGGAGATTGTCGGAATAGATTCGGAAACGACGATACGTCAAAAATGCAAGTAATTGGATGCATGTCGGTAGGTTTCAATAAGCGTCGCGAAGTGTCTCCTTACTTTCTCGGAATGCAGACAATTGACGTTATAAAGTTTCCCCCAAATGCTGCTCGAGCTCCTCAAGTAAGAATAAAGGGCTGCATATACCCTGATCTAAAAATAATATGTTTTTGTGTTGGATATCGCATCTAATTAGTTGCACTTATGGACATAAGTGGACGAAACGAAAGCATCTAAAGAAGTTAAATCATTGTCGTTTTGTAGTTAAAGAACGGGGAAAAACATTTTGAAAATTGTCGAGGATCGTTAAGGTTTGGAACGTTCTCGTCGTCAGCAGACATATTCGTTTATTTTCCAAATTTACGTAAATAGTGCGTAATAACTTCTGACAAAACTCGCGACAAGTTGGGCAACACTGAGCTAGTGTATTACAGGAATCGGAATTTGACGAAATCTAAACGACAAACTTCGAGAATATTTTAAAAATTTCGCGTGATTTGGAAGACGACAGTTACAACTGTCGCTGGCGGGATAATTTCCGGTAACATCTCTGATATAGCTTCCGTCTAGGAGAGTGCTCTTCACGCCCAAAATAGTTGAATGTTGGCTATGTTAACAATTTTTTAAATGTATTCTTAACATTCTGAACGCTTTTAGCGTCATATGGTCAAGAAATGAAAAATATTTAATCCAAGAATTAGGAAACGCTACCTTCCATCTAAGATGTGAAGCCCTTCTAAGGTATTATCGGTCATTAAGACCTCCATGAAATGCCAAAGGGCTTTCCAGGGGTAGCTGTTGCTTCCAATGAAAAAGGATCACATTACTGTCAAACATTTCAGTAGGGAAACGTTTTGATATTTTACTAATACTAATTTTATGCATTTTTAAGTAGAACTTGAGTTATTTTATATGAATGCGAAAAAAACGAAGCTTTCTTGTATGCAAAAAATTAGGGTAGGACACCGAGCTAAGTTTTGAGATATTGCTAAGCATTGCTAAGAAAAATCTATTTCCGGCTTTCACGATTTTAGGTCACAAATCGTGAGTGACGTGGGCAGCTACAATAAATTATGTGCAGTCGCATGCGTGCGCGCTCAGCTGAAACGCTTATCATTGAATGTAGTCTAGAAACTGATGACGTATTTATATGAGAGGCGTTGTCTAATCTGGACAAGATAAGAGGCCAACCGAAGTCGAAGACAATCCGAAGGGTACACCTTTCTTTTTAGTTTCTACCGAAACTTACGGCAGGGCTGGGCGCTACTCCTATACCGTCGCATCCACAACTTGTCCCCAGTAATACTGGTTACTCATTTTACCCACCTCGGATGTATGGATGGATGGAAAACTGAGTGTACTTTTGGAGCGCACGAGCTGGATTCGAACTCGGAGCGCTGAAATGGAATCCGCAAGCGATATCCGCTACACTACGTGCGTCCCTTTTGTCTAATCTACAGTAGATGCCAGTTATCGGCTAAAAATGTTCGTGGCATTTAAACTCACGTCGTTACACAGAAGGCATTGATCCTGGAGGGCTCCACACAAGACAGTGGAGCAAAGATGAAAACCATTTTATGGATGACCCATTTAATTTAAAGCAATATATATGCCCTGTTCGCCAGAACTGCAATGAAAGTGAAGATGTCACTCACAACTGAGCAGATTAAAATGGCTACAAATCGTGCCAGGCACCTTGCCCACTACCAAATTGACTGGATCTAAATTCAGGCCGCAAACTGCACTAACGAAGGACGTGATCAATGGGATGATATGAGTGTTATGACGGTTCTCGTGCCGGTCACATCTTCGCCCATTGTAGTCAGGTTTCCCGAGGTTTATTTTTTGACCTCCTTGTTTTGTTACTGTCTTGGTTTCCTGTTCTTAAGTGACGCACTTATTGGTCACGTGACCAGTTTCTTTTTCTTTTTGAAGCAGATTCTCCGAATGAATGCTAGGGTGCCAAATGTAAAAATATTTCTTACCACAATTGCTTGTAATCTTGCAATCTGATTGGCTAATTTGCAGTTGTCGATAAGAGTCTGGACAACGCTATACGCGTCATGCTCTCGTCAATTTGTCACGCAATGTAATAGCCAATCAGGACCGCCCATTTTGGGAAATAAACCAATCATATTGCGAGAAAGTTATAGACAACGCTTGCTCTTTTGTTGTGTCATGATTTTGGTCACGCTCTGGAATAAAAACTTTCTTTGGCGTTGAATATTGTGGTAAATAACAAATCGAAAGTGGTTCAGCGTTGTCTGTACTCTTATCGGCAATGATATTCGTCATCACACAAATTTTGAGCACTGTCATGACGAAGATCGTTGTCGATAAGAGTACAGACAACACCAAACCACATTTAAGTACTTTTTCCCCTATATTTAACAAATTATTCGCTGAATGCGAGGTAAATATTCATCCTCCCATACGATGGATCTTTGGGGAGTGAAAACAGTTTTTGTGATGGTAATTAGTTCTATTTTACATATGAATGAAAACTAATCTTCATAAGAAAAACTTCGCACTTACACTAGCTTTGGAGAGGATCTATTAAACCCAAGTTTTCTGGGTTAAGAGAATCACGTGACCAGCCGATGATAGAGTAATTGGCTGAGACAACGCCGGGAGTTCGGCCGCTTTGGAACTCAGTTGGTTCGAAACATCCGAAGAACATTTTTAGTGTGTCGTAAACAAACAATGACATGAGTGCCGCGTTGTGACAGGATGTTGTGGTCTTCCTCAGGAAGTTGGTTAATATCGGTTCGATGCTGAAGTGTTTCCTTTCATGTCTTTTGTGTCTTTTTATTATTCGCAGCTAGCCACACGAGATAAAAACTTTTTTGAAGGTTAAAAACGCCAATGTTTCAGATACGCAATGTGAAAAATGACCGAAAACCAAAGTACTGGAGTAAGTTTACGCTTATTTGAACAATCTTTTGCTTTGAACGCGATCCTTAAAATTTATAACATTCCCATACAATTTTTTCAACTTTAGAATACAAACACATTATCTGGACGCCCTGAGGGTTCAACTAACTTTCGAGAAAATCGGATAATTTTTCCGTTTTGCCGGATTCATCATCGTAACTTGAAGTCACGTACAGCCTTATTTGGGTCCTACTGTTAAATTCTACACATTCTACGGATGACGGTTTGCCCCGTTGACGCCCAATTACGTTATTTGAGTTTTTTTTAATTGCACCTAAATGTTGGTTCAGGTTTTGCTTGAGACTTCGTTACCAAGACTACCGCGTACACTGCCGGAACAACTTCACTTAAACCTGCGACAGTCTAATTACAAGTCACAATTTCATTTAAGGAAAGTCTTAAGAATCCACTTACATTAATCACTGAATATTGATATATGTAGTCATGAACCGTGAAAGAAGAATAGAATTCTTTTATTGTTACTAAGAATGCGAGCGTTATTAGAATAGAAATTTTGACAGTCCAAAAGGTATACGTTTTCAAAATATTGTACAACGTTCCATAGTACTCTTCAAGAGTCATTTGAAAGTTAGATATATGGAACATTGAACAAATTTCATTATCTTTTTACATGCAAATTCACCTTTGTTTTTAATTCTTTTTTTGGTTTGAAACAAAGATTGCCCTTGATTTAATTGTTGCTATCCGTCATGTGGCGGGATACGCTTCAGTGTGTTGAGTAGGTCAGATCCCTTAAAATTGCGCATTTGTGGTTAGCCGAGTAAAGTCGTGCGAAACTGTTGTAATCAAGAAACTTCAGGACGTTTTCTTCATTTCAAAAATCCCAGCAACCGAATTGGTGAACAAATTGCAAGATAAGTTAAGTGGGAGGTATAAAGTGAACATTTGACTTAAAAAATTCATTTAATAGTTACCGCTGGTGTCTTTGAGCTCAGAATTAAGTGAAGGTGTTAATACACCGTCCAGAGGGACCTGAAGGATGCCAAAGGAAAAAAACACACACAAAAGCAAGGAACAAAATAATTATTTACAAAAGTTCACTGTTGCTGTCTTTGGGGATTCCGGTGTTGGTAAAACAAGTCTGATTAATCGTCTTGTTGGAATGAAATTTAACCCAGAGCACCTACCAACTATAGAAGATTTCCACGTGAAACACTTGGCTTTCAAGAACAAGACATGCGAGCTTCAAATCATCGATACTTCAGGAACGTACGAGTTTCCAGCCATGAGGAGGGTCGACATGGAGAAAGCTGATGCTTTGGTGGTAGTGTATTCTATGGATCGGCCTGACTCTTTTCGAAAGTTGGAACGCTACATGGAGGAAATTCGAGAAAGCAGAAACAATTCAAAGAGAGACTGTGTTAAGCCAGTCGTTGTAGTTTCGAACAAAACCGATCTCCCAAATTTGACAGAACCAAAGTTTATAGACAAACGTGGCCTTAATATCAGTGTAGGCCTGCATCTAAATGAAAAATATGGTTGTCACTGGTTGGATGCGTCTGCTAAATCAGGCGACAACGTACAAGAGGCATTTTATAAAGTTTTGGAATATCTTGTTACAAGCTGTAGCAAAGAAAAAACAATTCGTCCGGTAAGAAGATTGAGTTCCTTATTACAAAGAAGAATCAAGGCTTCTCGATGAGAATTTTTGTCCTTTTATGTATTTTATTGTGCACACCCCGGCCCTGCATTGAACATTTGATCCTGCATGCATAGATATCATAGTTGCAGACGGTTTATAAATGTCATGTCACGACTCGAAGGCCTTGTCCGTTCAATATAGTCAGCCAAGTCTAGGTGTCAATCTTTGATTAGTATAAACAGCTGTC
>OX421447.1:57752497-57762497 GCA_949126865.1 Montipora capitata | reverse complement strand
TTGTTAAGGTGACCAGAGACCAAAAATTGCGGTTAACTTACAGGAAGCAAGGTATTTGTTCTCTAATAAAATTCAACTTCAACTTTTCGAGGATTTTTTCGTCCCACCAACAATACCCGCCATGACGTCTTGTAGAATCAGATTTGACCAAGCACGGCAAAAGCAGGCAACTTATCAGACCAATCTTGATTCTAAGAATTGTTCACGCCCTGATTTACCTTTAAAGGCAGAAATATATAGAAGTGCCTCTTGTTAAAGCCGTGTGCTGGATTGAAAACCTACTCAAGTAGTACTGAAGGTTATCAAAATGGGGAATCAAAAGGTGACAGATATACTAATCAATTATTTTAGTTCTTTTAATCAGAAGTCAATCTATTACGGTATCTAGAAATAACTAAATAACAGTAACCTTTTGTTTTGAATCCACCTGTTTCTTCATCATCACCATCAAAAGCAGTACAAACAGGATGTACACACACTGATTTAGCAAAGCACACACGAGGCCGAACTTACGCCTGGTAAAAAGCAATAATAGAAGTCAGATGATTACAATACAATAATACAATACATACTTAGTTGACCGCTCCCCATAGGGCTTTTCAGGGCCAATGAAACACAGTTAACGAAATGACGGAACAGAACAACAACTGTTAAGAATCCCGACTGGCCGGAGGCAAACCAGTTGACTATTTACAAGTGCAGCTGGGAAGTTGAACCAGGGACTACCAGGATCAAATTCAACGAGTGGTCAGAGCGGGTCTTGAACCCGGGATCTCCGGATCTCAAGGCAAGCGCCCTAACCACTGGGCCACACTGCCTCCTGATTTATTTATTAAATAAATATCCCGCGGATAAGTGTACTCTTGTCCTGAGAAAAAAGGCTGCAGGCCATTTTACCACTGTGCATTCAACAGCTGATCAGAATCATCACGAGGCACAATGCCGGTCCTATATAGTGAAAACCGATGAGGTCTTGAAAAATGCTGCCCGATGCGGCCGAGGGCAGCTTTTTCAAGACCGAGGTCGCAGTCTAAACGGACCGACCCTTAACTGGTAACGAGTAAAAATCTGTTTTGAAACTAACTTTTGTATTCAAAAGGATTCGGTGTCAAAAAAAATGGAAAGTTAAGGTCAAGGAAACACACTCTCAGTGCGTTACGGCGCCCATGGGCAGAGATAGGAAAATCCGGACCTCGCGAACAACCAATCAGATTACAGGATTCAATACCGTGCCCTCTTGGACAAAATTGATATCTTAACTATCACTTGCATTTGCATTCAGGAAAAGCAAGTTGTTGTGTATCAAGTCATTTTCCGCAGACTGGGTCGCCGAGCTCACAGGTAGAAAATGGTACAATGACATCGTCACTCGGTCCTTTGAGGAAAACATTTTCCAGTACGATCGTATTCCTGAGTACGATCTTGCTTCGTTAAGTTTAACAAATCGAAAGTGGTTCAGCGTTGTCTGTACTCTTATCGACAACGATATTCGTCATCACAGTGGTCAAAATGTTGTGGACTCACGAGGCGTAGCCGAGTGAGTCTACAACTGATTCAACGCCAAAGAAAGTTTTTGTTACAGAGCGTGACCAAAATCATAACTCAAAGAAAGAGCAAGCGTTGTCTATAAGTTTCTCGCAATGTGATTGGTTTATTTCCCAAAATGAACGTTCCTGATTGGCTATTATATTGCGTGACAAATTGACGCAAGCATGACGCGTACAGCGTTGTCTAGACTCTTATCGACAACGGCAAATTAGCCAATCAGATTGCGAGATTACAAGCAATTGTGGTAAAATATAATATAAACGAACAAAATTCCAATAGTGTTACAAGTCAATACCATACCATTTTATATCCATGAGAACTGAACATAGTGTATGTGTAAGGCACTGAAGTCGTTGATATTTCACCATTGTCTGAACAAGAATAGAAACACAAAGTTCAACCTTTCCTTGGACCCTAGTCACACCCGACACTCAGGGCCTTTAAAATAATTGAGGAGAATATTCTCTCAAATGCCGTATTGTAATGAATGAGGAAAAGTGGACCTGGCTCATTTATCCTCGCTCCATTATTCTTCTCACCTGCAGGTGGTTCCGCTGCCAAAATACCCGCTCAATACCCAAACAAGTAAACCTGCTAGCAGGCTTCGGAACTTGCAGATATAATTACAAATTTCCACTCGTTACATGACTCATTTGTAAACTTCGTGCGACCTTAGAAAAGCATGTTCCCAAATTTGTAGCACGAGCGCGGCATCGAAACCAGTTGTAAGGCATGCGCAAAAGGGATAAGAAACATGGCGCGTTTGTTGTCGGCTTGCAAGACTTGTCTTCTTTTGTTCTCGGCTGTCGCAGTACCCCGAGCCCTTGCAATAAATTAAACTGGCGGCCTCCTTAAAATAGTACCAAATATATCTTAAAAAGACAAGGAATAACTTTATTACCGCCTTTTATGCGCACTGTCGATTACTTATCACTGCTTTACCAAAGCTATGGAGCTTTGATCACGTTCGTGAAATGTGCTGCGACGAAAAACACCTCAGCATAAGTTATAAAAAACACATATATCCTACATGAAGGGCACTGAGAGACTCCTTCGCAGTCTTCTCTTTTCGTTTCTCATCAGGCATTCCTTGAATAAAGCGAAGATCGTACGAAACCTAACAAGACAAGTGTACCAGCATGAGTCTTTTTTTTTTTTCAACTAACTTCGGCAACGACTCCTCGACTGATTTCTGACTACATGAGGGCTTAGATAGGGTTTACTGTTAAGTGTAATGGTTATGAAAATAACTTACGCGCTAGATTGTCATTTGCACGAAAACTGTGCCTCTGCAATTTACGAGCACTCATATTTTCGATTCCGGCTCTATCGGTTGACTGCGCCGGTGTCATTTAATGGTTATAAGTAGCTATTCGTCAGCCAGTCTCTTTCTTCCTAATTTTTAATTTCGGCGATCAATCAAAGGCACATTTCAAAACCAAAGCAGAAAACACAAATGAAGCAAAGTTACCTTGTAATTTTCGTCTTCTGGATCACCTTCCTCAACAATACAGCGATCAAGGAATTTCTGCAACAAGGTAAGAGACTTGCAATTTCTTTGGATCCATTTTCAGTTACTTTTTCAGTCACTTTAAATAGTCTTTACGTTGAAACATTTTGGTTTTCGATGTTTGTAAAGAGAGACGGTCATTTTCTTTTAAGACTAAAAATAATTTGAGATACGTTAAGGTGTTCCCTGGCCAAATGTAAGTTTTCCTCGTTCTCCAGATCCACAACTCTGTTTTAAGTCTTTACCAAAGAGAATTGTAACACCAAGCCAAGTCGATAACATGTTAGCACAAAAAGACATGCATATTTTCGATGGTAACTGGGGGATATTTGGAAAAATTTGAGTGCTCCTATGCATACCCTTTCGGGTATAAATAGGCTGGCCATTTGCAACAAACTGGTCACTCGACGGATAATTAGTGAACTTGAAGCTCGGACTTTATAAATTCCAGAAATGGAAAGATCGTGTTTGTCTTAGCCAAAATACAAATTTTCAGAGCAATACTACCTAAGGTAGAGGTTGTATGGCCATCTAAACACTCGAAAAATTCCAATACTTTTGTTCACGAACGAAAGCTCTTGCCCTCCAGTGTAATTTTTCATAATTACGCGCCACAAACAGAGCTCAGATTCCTACTTTTACCATGGGTCAAATACGCGGGAATAAATGCGCAATGGTGGAAAATTTCAGACTTTCATATTTCGAAAAAAGAATTTTAAAGCGGTTTGAAAACTTAGAAAAATACAAGGATTTGTATGAATATCATTGAAGCGTGACTGGTATGCAAAGCGTCCTTTTCCCATACAAATCCTTATAAATTCTCTCAACTGTAACAACACCAGTTTAAACGACATACTTGCGAAAATGGGTATCGTGGCATATTTTGAACTGCTCTTTTTATTTCTGGAAAAATAATTTCTTGAAACCAGCAAGAATCATCGTGTTTATGAAAAGAGGTCACGTGACGAATTGTTGCAAAAGGCCTAACAGTATTCCGATGCAGGAGGGGGAGTGGGAGCTTGACCATTGAACTATGTTCAACTGAGGAGAACTCAGATTTTTCCGAGTATTCCGGAGTTATCATCTAAATGATACAGTACATCTCTTCATCTCATTCACAGAGGTCAACATGTAGCATCTCCTACATTCTCGTGTTAGCATTTTGCTTTAACAAGGAAGCACGAGCAACAGCAACGATGAAAACGACAACGAAAACGTCACTGGAAAAAACTTCTCTAGTGCTCACCGCTAGATTCATGATCATCACTGGCAGATCTGCTCTCAGTGAGCTCGAAGAAGATTTATACAGGAAGAAAGAGAGACAACTGCATACTTTAGAAGCCAAAACAATAGCTCGCCCCACGTGGGGCGCACGTGGCTCGCACTTGTACGTGGGGCGAGCAATTGCTCTCCCCAAGTTCGTCTTACGTTCTAATGCATTTCTTTGCCGACCGCAACACAACAAAGTTAAGTTTTTATGAGAGGGATAGAGTGTTCATTTTTGAGCCCTAAAATACAACGCCAATCTGTATTTTGAGATGACTTTCTCGCGCTGTCATTGCTTTCGTCGTAGCTTAAGCTTCCCATTGTCATAGCCGAGAGCACGATGTTTTTTTATTCCACATCTACACAAAAAATGAATTTCATTTTTTCGTTGTTCTTTTGTTTGACGTCTGGTCTTCAAATCCATTATTTGCCTAAAAATTAAGGGTTTTTTGAGCCTCCTGCACAGTGCTACGGCCTTGTCATTGAAATAAGAATGGGCGAGTACCTTGGCTACTTCAGGCATATGTTGCACTAAAAGCTGAATCTGTGTATGAGAGCCATGGGTGGTGCTTCGAAGAACCTCTTTCCATCTGCAGTTAAAACAGTTCATTATTTTGAGTTGATTTGAGCACATCCACCATCCCTGCTACCGTGCGTCTTTACCATTGTCATTTCTTGTTGTTAGAATTGAACAAGGCAGAAGGAAGGTCCCAGCCACAGAACGATGCTAACATTCTGAACAGGCTAAACAAGATCCTATTAATACAACCTTCCAAATGTAAAATGACGCAGAAAACATGGCGCTCTGATCGATCTGAATTCTGGGATTTCCCATTCTCGTTCAGAGATCCTAATTTTTCCTCTAAGCCGGCGGGGCCCTCCCTCGAAAAAACGAAGGGCTCTTGCACTCCCATATTTTAGGACTTCCGGACCAATAGTACTAAACATGGCTGCACTCAGAAGCATTACATTCGAAGAATCTCTATATGAAGCATTAACTTAGAGAATGTGTCCTTTTGTGTCGTACAGAGGAAGCAATAAAAAATATCGTAGTTTTAAACTAAGGCACTGGTCATTTCACCGACCGTCTGCGGCCATTTTACGTCCGGTACAAGATTATATTGTTCGCAAGCTAACCAATGAAAAAAATAAGCCATTTCCGAAGTTCATGTCTGCCTCCTCTTCAAAGCGAGTCTAAGTGCGACGTTTTTGTGATGGTAATTAGTTCTACTGTACATATGAATGAAAACTAATTTTCATAAGAAAACCTTCGAACTTAGACTCCCTTTGAAGAGGAGGCAGACATGAACTCGGAAATGGCCTATTAAGTTTCTATGTCTCCAGTGGCCTTCGTTTTCTCGTGCAAAGGCCCCGCCAAATAAGAAAAACGATGGGATCTGGGAAAGAGAATGCGGATTTCCCAGAACGGAACTTGGCACGACTCTTCTATGAGACTCGGCTTCAGGCGCGACAAGTCATTATTTAGAGGGTGGGGAAGATTTTCGGGCAAGGGACATTGAGTTTTACTGAAGAAGAAAAGAAAGCTGTACTACAAGAGTTTGTATGAGAAAATTCAAGGGGTGGTCAGGGAAATCTGAAAATGGTCTTTTCCTTTTGTCATAGCTCAGATAGGACGAGTTCGCTGCCTGCTTTTGTTCCAAAAGCTCAAAGAAAAATTTAATGTCATAGAGGTGGAAACTCTACAGTGTTTTCCAACTCTTCTCAGCACATCAAAATTCCTTTCTTAAAATCTTTCCTCACCTTTTGTGTTCCACAATCCCCATAGCAACCGCTTCTTGCCTCGCTTCAATGGCAATGTCCAGAATGTTTTGGTTTCTCTCGTTTACCGAAACCAGTTGTTCCGGTTTAGAAAGAAGGTATTTTAGGATATCAGCGTGACCTCCTTTAGCTGCCATATGCAATGAGGTATTCTGCGAAATAAACATGAAATTTCTATTTTTCCTTGACCTTCAACTATTGTAGATGTTTGACACTGCAAGCATTTTTCAGCAGACGCCGTTATACACTTGCTAGAGCCTACTTACACATGCGCATAAGCTATTACACGCTCCAGGGCCTAGGCCCATTCTCGTCCCCAGAGGCCGCGATTCTTTCGGTCAGCACCAAGAATGACGACCCTTGGCAACCTCTGGCTGGTTCCGAAAGAGGAAGTCATTCTTGGTGCTGACCGAAAAAATCGAGGCCTCTAGGGACGAGAATGGGCCCAGGCCGTGCGCATGAGTCAATAGGCCACCAGTGCTTTATGGTTTGCAGAAAAGTGACTTCTTTTAGCCTAAAACATCACATTCAAACAAATATTTCTAGACGCTAATTATAGGGAGTCAATGGCGATGATAGGAAGGGAGAGGGTGAGTATGACACCTTTTAAACAAACGATTATAATTACCTGACTTTTATCAGTAACATTAAGTGTTTCTGGTTTACTAGCCAAAATGAGCTCAGCTGATCTTCTTGATCCTTGCAAAGCAGCATAATGTAATGGTGTTTGGCCATGAACGTCACTGGAAAATAAACAAAAAGTTGTTGAATGAAAAGTATCGATTTGGGAGGCAGGTTATAGATGAAAGGAGGAGGTGGACAATTTAAGCAATGTTTCTTTATAGAGACTTGAAAAATGATGAATTTTCCAGAAGTCTATAAGAGACAATTGCTTAAATTGTCTAGACAAATGCGAGGATCACTTCTCCATTTCAAAAAAACTCTTATTGAAAATGGAGGAAGTTAAGTTATGCCCTGTCCTACTCGAAAACTATTGATCAATTACTTTTCTAATGACCAAGCTCCGACCATTTGACTCAATACCAATTTTGAGTAAATTTAAAGCCAGGTTTTTAAAGATCCGGTGATTTGGTATTTGCAATAACATTTTCAAAAGCAAACTTAAAAAGAAGTTTAAAAGAATTTATTTAAAGGGAATGGAATTCTGACCTGTCTATTTTTGCTTCTTTTGTTAGGAAGAATTCCACCAATTCTTCGTGTCCTTCTTGGGCCGCAAGATGCAAAGGAGTTCTCTCATACACATCAATGGCATTCACAGTTCTCTTGCCACGCCCATCCATTAACTTCTTAGCAACGGACATACAGCCGTATCTGGCACGAAAAGATAAGGTGTTTTTTTTTTCCAATTCAAAAAATTTTTTCGTCACTGAGTACTACATCCTAGTAAATGATCGAGACAGAACTGCGTGTGCTTCGCAACAACTTCAAACAGAACCTCCATTAAAACAAGAAAATGACTTCAAACCACAGATTGCTTCAAAACAAAGGACAGTAAGGGCAACCGTAACACGTCACAATTATTCAAAATGGCGGCGCCCGGGAAATTTGAAAGTGAAAATAAGTGATTCTAAAATTCATTTCTTTGCGTTGCAAACATTTCTTTGAAGAAAGCTGTCGAGCAAATTTGATTGCACACATTATTTCGTTCGGTTTAAAATTATTCATTAATTGGAGAGGAGGTTTCGCATGCTTTTATTACAATAACCTGTACAAATAACATCAACTTGCTGAAAAAAAGCACAGTTATTGTAGTATTAAAAGGATCTGTTTATTTCCGTGGATCACAGAAATGGAAGCATTACGTTTTTTTCTCAAAACGACTCCCAAAACAGTTTTTGCGCTGGAGGCGTAAGCTGGGTAAATCGTGTTATGTTCATACACTCAGATTTTGCTTCAGAGCAGAATAATTACAAAACAGCGGGATAGGTCCCAAATGAACACGATTTCTTTTCCGAACATTCCAAATATTCCCATCACAAAAAAGTCGACGAAATAAGCTTTTAGTTAAGACGGTTTCTTTGTCATACTATGTACCTTTCATTGTTTGATCTGCGGGTATCGTTTTGCATTTGTAATAGGGCATAATCATGGCAAAATATTTACCTTGCGGCAATATGCAAAGGTGTTTCTCCAGCGCCGTTTGTGATAGTAGCACCTGCTCTGTATTTCAGTAATATAATGGATGCATCCTATACATATTGAAAGATAACTTTTAAGTTCTCACATTTTACGTTGAAGTTATGTTTTGCCAAGTTTTGCAAACAAAAATCAATCTTTAGTTACCTTAACACATCCTTTACAGGAGGCATAATGCAGTGGAGTGTTACCGAGACGATCCTTAGCTCGAATTAAAGAAGTTGCCTTTACATCCTAGAATTTTAAACATGACATGAGCGTATATCAGCGATGCTTGAGGATATGAGCCCATAACTTGGAGCCTCCAACTCCAATACTAGGTCAATCTATGGAACGGCATTTTCACTGATCAAGCTATTTTTAGCCGAGTTCTAAAATACGATTTCTCTTGCACTAGTGACCACTCTCAATCCCATGTGTAATTATCAATCTAAAAATAACTCGGTCGGTAAAAACGCCGTTCCACAAAGACAGTGAAGTTGGACGCTTCTAAGTCATGGAATCCTGCTGCAACTGTATTACGGATAGCCAAAGAGCAGCCATTTCGGTACAAGTGCGTACGTCCTCTGAAAGGCTCTTATTTCCAAAAATGCAGGCAATCGCAAAAATAACAGCTACGCAAAATTCATAAACAAAACTAGCGAAAAAAAAAAAGCAAATCAAGCAGACGACACAGGCAAAAACAACGAATCACTGAAAGAGAGAAGGGGAGACGGCTTCACAAATATAAAGAAAGTAGCAAAAATACTAAACAAGCGAACGACACAGGCACGAACAACTCATTGAAAGAGAGGAGGGAAGGCTATTTCGTAAAATGTAAAGAAACTAGCAATCACCAAAAGGCACCATCTATCACGAAACGAGACCGCCGCTACAGTTGAATACCAAATTTGATACAGGAAACGAGGGAAAACAAGCGCCTTTTTCAGCTACCTTCAGAGTAACGCTGAAGATGCACCAGTGTTACACAATCTAAATGGGTAATACCCATATAATCTAAATTTAGATCAGTGGGTGCAAGCCATCTCACATGATCATCCGAGTCATCCAACAAGGTGCATGCATGGTTGGATGACTCGGATGATCATCTGAGATGGCTTGCACCCACTGATCTAAATTTAGATTATATGGGTATTACTCATTTAGATTGTGTAACATGGGTGGAAGATGACATGCGCTTATAGATTATAAAAACTCAGCCCGAATATCAAATTCCATTAATTAATGAAGAAAATCGTTTCCGATAATCTCCTGTTTCCTCGACGTTTTCGAGCTATAGAAGAAAAGCGGATAGGCTGTATTAACAGATTTATACATCAGTTCTTAGATTTAAGGAAATGTACCTTCAATATTTCTCTAACTATATCAGAACTTCCAATGGCGTAGTGCAAAACTGTTTTGTTCTCGGAGTCTCTGACATCAACATTGGCTTCGTACTCCAAGAGGACTTTGACTGTGTCGTAACAATTGAACTGAGCAGCTAACATGATAGATGTGCGACCTTCATAATCTGTGGTGTTGATTTGGTCAACGTCCTGCGAGGAGCAGAGAGATAAACTGGCTTGACAGTACAGTTGGTGGAAACAGTCTACTGAAAACTCTAGCTCTCGCCCATTAGTCAAATTAATAACAAATCAGTTGGTTTTAGTGGCCTACCCTGTGGAACCTCTGATGCGGAAGAGAAGATGACATGCGCTTATAGATCATATGCCGTTTTGCCGTTTGCCGCTTGACGAAAAC
>OX421447.1:57734997-57744997 GCA_949126865.1 Montipora capitata | reverse complement strand
TTTGCATTAGTCCACTAATTGGGTGATACTAACAAGATTATAACCCGGACGATTAATCTTACTTTTTTTTAGCAGTATAGGTTCCTCAGTTATTCTTAGTGCTCGTAACTAAGCCTTTTTGCTAATCGAAAAATGCCAAAACTGATACTGTGTTGTCGACTTGTTTTAACACGACGTGATTTTTGCAAAACCTCGTACTAAAATGACGACGGTATCACGTTTTTCTAGCCAAAATGACGCTGGTTTGCGCGCTCTCACTGTTGTTTTATGAGAAAATCTCGTACTCGTAGACGTTCTTGTCCTAGAATCTAAAGTTCTCTATTATTAAAAACGAAAACTGACGACCTAGGGAAGAATAATCCTACTGTTTACAATTCCTGCCTTTCAGGAGACACTGATTTAACTTACGCATATCTAAATCTAAATTTTTTCTATCCTCAGATTAAACGCTCTGGTTACTATTGGCAAGCTATGCTGAATACCTTTGCAACTCCACTCTCTACAGCAAGGTGAAGCAGTGTACTGTCCGTGTTATCCACGTGAAGTAGAAGGTCATCTCGCGAGATTCCTTGTCCCTTTGCTGCAATTCAAAAGGCTTTGTTAACTGTCAGAATATTCCATTCATTCTGTGAGAGGCTCCGTAGATTTTTTATGAGCTAAAAGTTTTTTTATCGGATTCACAGATATGCATACTTACAGTGATTAAACAGACAAACCATGACGTCAAAGCTGCCATGCAAGGCAGCATGGGCAATCGGAGTCATGTTCTTGTGATCACGTGACAGTAACTTAGCACTGTGCTGTAGCTATTGAAGACGAATAAAATATTAAATAATGAGCCTCTACTGATAAGTCTCTCAGAATAAAACCTGCTTCACAAAAAGGGTTGACAAGTTGGGCTTAACCGTACCAGAATCTTGCAGATGGCAACATTATTAACGTGATCTAAATGAGCTGCTATGTGGAGTGCTGTACATCCAGAATTACCGATGGCGTTGGTATTGGCGTGACCGTCACGCAATAGAGCCTACAATCAACCAAAAAAAGCTCCGTAAGAGTAAGTAACAACACTTGTATAGCCTAAGAATTTGTATTGGCTACAGTTAAGATTCCGTAAATGGAAGGCTTGAAATACTACCGGTAAATCAGCATGCTGCCAAAAAGCCAATACACGAAAAGGGATTTACAAAGTGATAAAATGGAGTTCTCTAATTCCACTTATTAGGCTGATTTAGCAACAGAACGGGAACGTCAGTGGCGACGTCGCGCGCAGCAAAACTACCAATGAGAATTTAGAATAGAGAAGAAAAGAGTGGAGTCTACTCTATTCTAAATTCTCATTTGTGTTTTTTCTTCCCGTTCTGTTGCTAAATCAGCCTATTATTGGTCAGAAGGAGACGAAATTGTTGTCATTGTGTACCCTTGTTTGGACTCCTTAAAGTAATTACGATTTCTCGGGACTTGTGAATTCCTGGCCATTTTAGGGTAGGCTCTCGAGCTGGCCTCACAATGTTCCAATAAGTTCCAAGGATGGACCCTGTGCAAGGTGAACGTTCATTCGTTGTTGGTGTTTCGTAGGCCATACGCGGCCACGCAGCTATGGATTACGTGGTTTTAGCAAATTTAGATTGTGCAATTATACACTGGACTTACCAGCACAATTTCTAGGTTGCCTGTTCTTGTTGCGGTGTGGAGTGGCGTGTCATCTCTATCATCATGTGCATCGACATCAGGTTTGTAGCGCAGAAGGCACTGCACAATTTCCAGCTTCTGTGCACCGACAGCACAGTGTAGTGGCGTTTTACCATACTCGTCGTGTGCGTCTATGTCTGCAAGAAAGGTGGTGGCTTGGGCCTAAGTTCTCAAAACATTCTAACCGGCAGTTAACTAGCCTCTGTTGCAAGCTTTTCCGATCGAGGAACTTGAGAGAGTTTTTGTGTTTAGTCCGCGCAAAAATATAATGGGGCGAGACAGGAAACCTTCTCCTCCCATCCCCCACCTCATGTATTGTCTCGCTCCATTTTTCGCGCGGCCAAACATCGAAAACGCTTGCTACGCAGGCTAGCTGTAAACTCGCTCAAACGTTTCATTACCGTATTACATAGAGACTGATCGTAAGCCGACTTATTTATCAGACTATAAGTTTTAGTGCTATCTTTATTCCCATGTGATCCATCTGAGGGTTGCCCATGTAATGGAAATGGGTTTCCACAGGACCGAGAAAAACTCTGACTAGGTTAGGAATAACCTCCCGTAGCAGACCGTGGATATTGGAGATGTCACTTCACAACAATTGAAATGTACAAGTAACGAGGACTCGGGTAAATAAAATCATGTACGTGCTAAGCGACCAACGTGCTACCACTTCTCGTTGACTGACTGACTGACTGACTTACTGACAAGCAGAAGCCCCGTGGTGACTGGCTTAAACTGACAGTAAACCTGACAAATTTTGCAAACAGGTGGCTAAAAACTGACAGGAAAACTTCTAGCTTACCTTTCCCAGCCGATATAAGACTTTCGACCTCGGATTCGCTGCCATTGAGAACAGCTTTGTGAAGCCCGCCATGATGATCTTTATTGATGAAACGCAAGTTGATTCTTCCCTGTAAAATGAAATTACAAAAATGTAGTTTTATTATACGTTGAACATATTCGATCCTTAATAGAGAACAGAAAAAAGTTAAGCTAAGGGCAAGTCCTTTTTTACCAAAATCTAAAGGCTGGTTTTTGCAACTAAAAGTCAAAAACTATAGGCAACATACGCCAAGTAAGGAGCATTGTGATTACAAATGTTTATGTTAGGAGAAAAGATCCTTATTGTCGACAACTTTAAGTGCCTATCACCTCAACAACACTTTCCCGCACTTTATGTATTATTCAAAATCGTCCCAACTACATTCTGTTGTTTCCAGAACCTTTTGATTGAAAAGTCTTTTGATGGAAAAAGTGGTCATTCTCTGATCCATAACCAAGCAATGAAGGAGAAAGGGTTTACGTCACAGACTTCTGCAGTAATTTGTGACGTCAACCTGGTATCGAACCCATTTCCCTTCATTGCTCGGTTATAGCTAAAAAATATATCACCACATTTCCTTTCTTTCAAAGCGAATAAAAAAAATTAATTTTCAATAAAAAGTTTCTAAAAACAACACTATCTATTTGGGATGATTATGGAGAATAAATAAAGCGGAAACGTTTGTTGAGGTGATAGGCACCTTAATGAGTTAATTTGCCTTTGTTGTCAGAGCAGCAAATGTCACGCTATTTTTAGTAATACTAAAACTCCAAATGGCACTGATTTGTTTTCTTAATAGCGGCCGCAAACGGATGACAAAACTGATTTCTTTTAACAACTATTTTAATGGACAAGCTATTTAGACCTGTTTTTGGCAATAGATGGCTAAGAAATAGTTGGTTTAAACTTGGAAACGTTAGAATGTTGGGTGAACGCCTTTCACGTTTTCGCGTTGTAATTCACTTAATTCGATAAAAACACTTTTTGGCTAATCCTTTTGTTCTAGATTTACTTGAATTCACGTCACAAATGATTTAGAAACGATTTTGAATGCGTTCAAAATAGACGCTTTAGGTAAAATTGATTGAATTTTTACCAGAAAACGTCAAAATTGCCATGACAGTGTTCGTTTAAATAGATTGTCTTCAACGCTCTGTATGGAAAAAATATTCAATATGTTGTTGTTATACGCTGTTGAATTGTTATCATCTGTTTTGTTCAGCAAACCTTACCAAAGGACAAATATTGCGGATGAATTTAAAGAAAGAGAAAAAAATAAAAAAATAAATTATCTTTAAAGTTCCATAATCAATTCCTAAGTCTTTAATCATCATTCATATGGCCTAGGGATATATAAGGCCCCGATTCCGCGTAAAATATGTGACGACGGGATCAGATACAATGTTTTAAAGTAGGTAATTAACTGACGCTGCAAATATCGCTTCTTAACATTACGTGTTACGAAGTGTTTACAATTTATATCCAAAGCGAAAAAAAAATGCATCATGCATTAGCGTATTGTTAATATTATATGTATATGCAATAAGCCGGCAACCTATATTAAAAATAACGTACTTATTCCAAAAGCAAACTGTATTTTTTAAATATTTCAGAAATCCAAAGAAAACGACAAAACTTAAACAAGTAAACAAATTGTACTGGGTATTTATTAAGCCGCTGCATTACGGATCTTTTTGCTGCTTGGTCGATCATAATAATATTGTCAAAACATAAATTTCGTTTTGCTGTGGTATTCAATTAATCCTTTCAGTTCCTTTGTACATGTATACTTTGTGTTGACCAAATTAAAATCCTCATGATTATCAATGTGCAGATTACTTGTGGTAATTGGGATGTTCTTGTTTTTTGCCCTACATTTGTAACGTATTTGTGGGCGAGTTTGACTAAAAGAACTTATGCATTACAATTAATTAAGCCAATGATTTTCGTAAAAGATCAGTTTTTTTAGTAAGAAAAGTTTTAACTCCTTCCATGATTGATGTTGAACTAAAATACAAAGAATTAAAAATGTTTGGAAAGCAAATAAAGACTAATGTAGAAAGCCGCGAAAACGGAACGAAATTGTGATTCTTCAATTATAGCGACAACATGATTGTCCTATCCGGTTAAAAAAACTGATTAGTGCAAAACGCATTTTTGATCTTGGGTAGAAATGATTCGAAGCAGTCATCGACCACGTTAAATATAATTCTTTACGCCTTATCGAGATGACAACATAAAATAATTAAATAAAGAAAAAAAAGAAGAATAAGGTGTTACGGCTTATTTGGCGTCAGTTACTTTAAATCAGAGTCATCTCAAGAGGAGGAAAAAATATTTAAATGAAAATACCCGAAATTGGACCAAATGCGTTAGCGTTTGCCAGTTGTCGTCTCTCTGCCTTTCTTCCCTGATGCAGCGTGCACGCTGGTTTTTTGTCGTATTTCTTAAGCCCGGCATTCTATGTTCTATTGCTTTAAACACGACAAACTTTTAAGAAAAGTTGTTAACATTATGATCGCATAATTCTCGAAAATTATCTGGAATTGGTTATCTCGTAATCAGTTATTTGGTTACTAAGTTTTCTTTGCGTCAACAGTTTGAGGTTTTCGTGTGGAAATTAATGGGAGGTGATCTTTTTATCGTATTTGGCCAACAGAGGAAGCGAAGCAATGATATTTACTTTTCACAACTCGAATAACTATGTCTTAATTTAAAAGTTTCAGTTTGTCAAACAACATACCGAATTAAGCTTTAATAAGATAGTGAATCAAACGTATTCATGTAAATCTTATTGTTAAATAATTCTCGCAGAGAATTGCGATAGAGACCCAGTAATCAGACTAGAACAATATAAAATAATTATTTTATTACGCATAATATTTCAGTTCCAAGTATCCCTGAGTCATCTTTGATAAATGCCTCTCTTGAAATCATAAATTTCTTCCTTGACCTGAACTGCACTCTTATGGATTTCCTTTCATAAATACAGAATGCTAAAAACGTATTTTGTTCTTGGTATGATATTCCCGCTAAATTTGCATGGAGTTGCAGAGAATTGTTTCTCCCGTCGTAAATCAGCTGGCTGCAGTTCCAACCCAGCCACGGGATTCGAGAATGAATATGAATGTAGCGCAGATAATAATGGTGTATTGTACAAATATGCTGGGTGGATGAACACAAGGAGTACAGGAATTCGAAAAGATCTATGAGGCAACATCCGTCAACGAACACATTATAAGTTTCCGTTCAACTAACATCATTTCTCCTCGGGTTTTTTTGCTCCTACAAATTAGCTGAACTATAATTGAACCGGAGCATACCTAAACTTCGAGCCAGGATTCGAGCTAGGATCCGAGCCAGGATTCCAGCTAGGATTCGAGCCAGGATTCCAGCCAGGATTCGAGCTAAGATGAGCTTTCTCCGCTATTTATTCTCGAATCTCTCGGTTAGGTTAGGTCTCGAATCGGTTAGGTTAGGTCTATTTGCGTTGGTTCTAGTCTAGTTAGGTCTAGTTAGGGTTAGGTTAGGTCTCGGTTAGGTCTCGAATCCCGGCTCGGATCCTAGCTCGGATCCTGGCTCGAATCCTGGCTCGGATCCTGGCTTTATTCTTAGTTTATCTCATTGAACCGAAGTTAGAAGCACGTTGTGAAAGCTTTGCAATTGACAAAAAATGTGATTTTCCGTTGGGTAGTCACGTTTTCCAAAAACAACTTGAGGCAATTTTAAGGCTTAAGAAATGATTTTGTATGGCCATTTTCTCGTCGAACATATACTCCAGTCCCTATGAAGAAAGATTTTTCTGTTCCTTACGCTGACAATGCCTATAGAGATACGCTAGAGCTATACGTCTGTCCTCTAATAGATCATAGGTGAGAACCAATCAGAAGCGTGCATTATTGAGCTTATTACATAACGTGCAGTTGATTCAAGTTAGGAGGCAGCCTCGATAAGGTTAACTTTGGTATCTCTCCTTTATTAGCGCATGATTCATAAACCATGTCGAATCACTTGTGAGCTTGACCGTTGACTTGACTTGACGTAACTTGTCAGTTACGGATTTCATCTCAAGGGGTAGTAGTCCTGTTCCGGGACTCCCTCTTACCCCGCCCTGAAAATGAGCCTGGAAGCCAGGGACTTGCTTCCCCGGCATAGATACTGATGATAATTTCACTTATAATACAAATCATATGAAAAGTTTTAGTATATCTGAATTTGCATGAATGTTTGCCATGATTTTGAGAAAACGTCAAAACAAAATTATTTGAAGGGCCATGTGTATGTATAACTGTCTACAATAAAATCAATTAATAATTTTTCAAGATCCACCCCCAATGTATAGCATGATTTTCCTTGAGCCTTTTGTCATGCGCAAAAACGATGCCCTCCCCATCCCCCCCCCCCCCACCTTTTTTTTCCCGGTCCACCCCCTTCTGTACTTTGTTACCAATCCCGCGGATACTAAATCTCTAATCATTCGTTACTTTTCTTTGGCTAATTACTGAAAATGACTGGAATTTTCATTTCTTTTGTGGGCCTCTTCTCTTGGGAATGCCAACTGACGAAACGACTTGAGAGCTAGAATGTCTTCCCTTTTAACTCCCCTGAATTCGTGCTGTGCAAGTTTATGAGGAAAGTTTTTCATAAGTTCTTTCCCAAAGAGATTTGTTCTCCAGTAAACGCAATCAGTCCGTAAAAGATTAGGAAAAACTGCCAGCCCTTAATAGCAATAAAGTGCTTGTAGCATTCCTATGAAACGCTGAATTGTCTATATTCTTTTCGGCCTGATTTCTCAGTTAGGAGCCAGAACTAGCGACTCCAGGGTAGCGTACAAAACAAAACGAGTATTTAAGTTGTTATGAATTAAAAACCGCTTACCATGAGGCCAAAAGGAAATAAGAAAATTTGATTGGCTTTGATTGATGAGTCTTTTTGTGCGTAGTGTGATTATTCATTTGTCATAGCTTTGCAATACGGCAATAAAATTCTTTATTATATGACTAGCTCCGTGAGCGGGCAAGATGAACCAAATCGCGCGCTCTGATTGGCTACCCGAGCGGGCAAGATGGAGCGATACTGCCCGCTCGGGATTTCTCGCTTGGTCCCGCAAGATCAAAGATCATTTTTTGGTGTTTTAAGTCATATAATAAATCCTTTATTGACCAAGATTGTTCGGTCAAGATGACTGGATATTGGCCTCGTTCTTTTTTTGCGTGTTTATGGACCTCGACTTCGTCTCGGTCCATAAACACGCAAAAAAAGAACTTGGCCAATATCCAGTCATCTTGACCTCACGCTTGGTCAATAACCCATACATATGAAACACAAAAAAGGATGTAACTGAACAGGGAATTTTTGGTAAATGTGATGTTTTTCAATGCGGTGTTTCTATAAAATATGCGCATATTCGTCAAGATGTATCTGGAAAATATGAGAAATGACCAGTTCTGTTTTTATTTAAGGTGAAGTCATAAAGGAAACGGAAATTAGAAAAACTTGACTTGTATAACAAGGCTTTTTCTTTCTTTCATTGAACACTGAAGGAGATGACAATGCGGAAAGCCTTATGACCAAAAGAAGCACGTCTTTAAAGAAATGTGAGAAAATAATGCATAAATTAAATGGAAAAAAGAGAAACTCTCTATCTTATGATCTTGTGCTACTTTTAATACAAAGGTCTCATTTGACAGGTGCTTGATTCGGCTTCTTTGCACAATGAAAATATTGCCGTTGAGAACTGAACGACGAAAATTTCATCTTTTTTTTCTAAGACCTGATGAACGGCTGCGCGCATGGAACTTCTTCAAAGTTAATTTTTACAATTATCATCATAATTTCTACCCACAGAAGATAATTGAAGAATCTTAACCTCTTTTTGGCCATTGATTAGCGAACTAGGAATATTATTTGCTCCGTATCAATGACTGAAAACAACTCACCTTGATGACCGCGACGTTAAATGCATGACGGATCATCTCCGGGGTGGATAAGCGGTGTGCTTCATCGACGTTCGACTTTCGCTGCCGATGAGCTGTGAAAGCACCTGAGTCACTATCTGTGTCGGTTTCATTTTCTGATGGAGGACTAAAAGATGATTCAGCCTTCAATCTTTTTTGAACAACTAGACAATCGGAGCTTGTCGATTGCATTTCAAGGTTTTTTTTTTTGCGCAGTGAAGTTATAGTCTCTCAACGATTGAGCCAAAAGTAATCATGTTTTTCTATTTTTTGTCACGTTCATGACGCCGAAGAGGGCTTTTAGTTATGGTATTTCGTTTCCAGGAGTACAAAAAAACACAGAAAATGTCGTTGACATCGTCAATTTTAATAGGATGTTATGTAAATTATGCACAACATCCTGTGTGCATTTTGATGTGATTCGAAAATTTCTCACACTGCGTAGTCAAAGCAATATATCCGCCAAATATAAAGCAAATCAAAAAATAATATTAATAACTGGGAACAGTTTCATGCTAACAAAAAGAAATATTGTTGCAGTGACTGGTGCTGTTGTTTGCCGTATGGTTGAGAAACATTTCTAAACATTTGTTTGTCATGTTTCATGCATGAGCTGTAAGCTGCCTCCCTATATTTAATCGACAGATGCTCTACATTGGTGTTAACTAGTATTGGCTGCACCACTTACAGACTTCGTTAAACGTCTTAATAATAAACGACTCACTGTTTTGAAGCTTCTCAGTGACTTGCAGAATGATCAGTTGCCTCAAGGGAAACAAAATAAACGAGAAAAAAATTCTCCGATGTTATATATTTTGTAAATTTGTCACCTTTAAAATTAGTGAAGAAAGTAGTATCTCTTTGCAGTGGTTTTCTTAATTTTTCTGACTGAAGACTAAGGAGTTTAGATTTTCTCTCTCGAAAGAGATAAAAGACTCTTTTCACACTCTTTAGGTATCAAATGAAGAGGAAAAAAGCACTCTCGATTAAATTTTGAAAATACAAAAATCCCTTTAAATCGTCATTTAAGGAGAACTAAAATTTGTAAACGCTATGACGACAGCGTTTTGAGGTATCTTGATCAATCTGCAAACAAGTTTTATGGTACAGCTGTTGCCTTAACAAATTATTTCTTCTGACCGTAACATCCGCAAATATCGAGTTACAGCAAAACAATATGTCATCATTAAATAACTACCGTAATATAAAATTGCAATAAGAATGTTTCCCGAGTAGATATTAAATTTACAGTCGCGATGATTTCTTGCCGAAAACAGGAGGTGCCGGGCATTTGCTGATTTCGCCAATTTTGGGTCGGCTTTCAGATGATTTTTTCAGTTTGTGACTGAGTTTACTTTTTCCTTGATTTCGCATTCAGGCAACATTGAAGTGAATTTTCAGATTATCCACCGATTTGTAAATCCGACTTTATATATAACCGCAGGTTTTTAAATTTTATTTTATTTCATTTATTTCAATATTTTTTTGTGTGACAATTTCCTTTACGGATTTGCAGTTTCTATTG
>OX421447.1:57704997-57724997 GCA_949126865.1 Montipora capitata | reverse complement strand
TTATGTGCTCAGTTATGTGTGAGGCTGGAGTTGACCTTGTTATGATACAGACCTCCCTCCTTTTCTTAAAAAGGTTAACAATGTAGTTCATAATTATGCTAATTAGTTAGAATCTACAAAAGACATGCAGTGAGGTTTCCATCAAAACAGCCTCACTCTCATTCATAGACCAGGTAACTAAGCTATTCAATGTATAAAAAAGATACATAGCAATAATTTAAAAAAGCAATCACTTTTAATGACAAATACAACAATGAGATTTCCAATAGGATAAGAACAGCAACTGTTCATATGCATCTCTTCCAAACCATTTTTGAACTTTTCTTTTCACAGTTACTATGTTGCCACACCCAACATTAATACAGGATAGTATTTAGAGTCAAACATCCCCGCAGCATTGCACTGTGTTAAATCTTCTCAAATCAATGATGTCCACCTGAAACAGTGAATAAAGTGCTTAATTATAGCATTCCATCTAAAGTTTCACTTTCATTATCCCACCCAATGACAGGCAGGCTAGGAACCAGATCAGTACATTTGGATAAAAATGAACAAAAGCTTCCCAATACAGTGCTGGTTGACACTAAAACAAAAGGTATTTAACCCATTAACCCCTGGGAGTGAGTTGAATGCATCAGAACAGCCTTAGTTGACACTAAGAGATTTGTGGTCTTTGGATTATGCTCGGAAAGTTTTAGAAGTTAGCCAAGTAACATTAGAAACAAAGCTTACTTTGTGATATCCGATGGCGAAAGATTAATTGTAGCTACTCTTGCTTCAACTGTTTCAGTGCTGTGGCTTCTTATTATCACTTTTAATGCTGCCACGCCCCCGCCAAAGGCAGTATAGATTATTGTGATGTGAGCCGACCCAGCTTTGGTGGGTTACCCCACCTCAAGTGTTTACATGGTAAAACACCACCCTGGCTGGGTGGGTTACCCGGTCTGGCCGACCGAGCAACCTGGTGTGGCAGATTACCTCACCTATCATGTAAACACAAGGTTGAAAAAATACTTCAGTTTACATGGACAGGCAGGTCACTCCACGCAGGGGGGGTTACCCCACCTCCATGTAAACAGGCCCGTATATTGCTTTTCTCACAGATGCAATTTTCATACCTCCTTTCTCTGTGATTGGCTCTGAAATTAGAAAACATGGTTTTTATTAGAGAATTGGGATCAATTATTTTTTTGTCATTGGTGAATGTTACAGGTTCTTACAATACATGTTCAACCAACCCATTGTATATCAACGATATCTCTCTGAGCAGAATCCAGTCGATTTGTACCCACGGTTGTTTCTTACCCTCTCAAATTCAAAGGATTCGTACCCAGATTCGGATGACCTGTACCCAACCTATTGTCAACGCTCTCCAGTCTATAATTTCAACCTTTAGTCGATTCATTTGCACCCAACTTTTACTTCATTTTCGTCATATTTCAACTTTATGCTATGACTGTCCACTGATGCATCATGACTGGTTGGGATGGCAAATTACATGTAGCTGTAGTAAATATATCTTGCGTATTTGAAAATGGGCTTGTAAACTTTGGAATTAGCCTCCATGGTCAACTCTTGTGAAAGTTCCACTGCGCAATTCTTTATGTAACTTGTCTTGAGATACAAGTTGCTTGAATTATTACCCAATGTCACAAATCTTAATGGCCAATAACCTTGCAAGACATTATGCCACAAGTACATGTACAAGTTAGGCAGTTGAACAATGTTTTGGTTGATAAAAACGAATTTCCACCGCAAACAAACTTGGTAGGAAACAACGTACCATTTTGCCTGGGTATTAATCATCTGAATTTGGGTACAAATCGCCTGGGTACGAGTCAACTGATACTCTTCTGAGGTTGGAAGTGGTCGATGTTTAAGCTAAATATTTTTCAGTATTTTTATGAACTTAGATCTAGACAGTTACACACAAACATCAACTAGATATATTTATTATTATTCTTTCCAAAAATCGAATTACTTGCAATTGTTGATCATAACAGTGAGGCTCTGTAAGTATAAAATGTGAAAAGAAAAACTTACTCTTGGCACTAGATGCAACAATCTTCGATATTCCATAGTATGTGATCGCAAAACCGGCAAGTAGAAACCGCATATCGTACAGGTATGGCCCAGTTCGAAGAGCATAGCTCTTAACTCTTCCGTATATCGACATCATTTTTACACGCTGCAAAGGACAGTTAAACGATCAGACGCTTTAGAGTTAGATCTTAACACCTGATAGAAGAAAGAAAACCAATTAGCAAGGACTTACTCTTCACAAAGCAAAAATAAAGATGGCGTCGCAATGGAGATGACAAGATAATGAAAGGGTCGGGCCTTGGTACTAATAAGGGATACATAAGGTACTTACCTTCTCTTGTGAGGAAACGCTGACCAGTTCGCATGAAGACTCATTCAACATGGCGTCCGCAACGGAAGATTCTCATTGTGCTTCCCATTGTAAAATGTGGACGTTAATAAAACAAGGTGCCGAAGCTCGTGTTTACAAGACACATTTTTACAACAAGAAAACTATAGTGAAAGAAAGGTTTTCAAAGTCTTATAGGCATCCGTCCCTCGATGAAAAGCTAACGCATCGAAGAACAAACCAAGAAGTTCGTTCTATGCTTCGTTGCCGGAAAGCAGGTATTTCCACCCCTGCGGTATATTTTGTTGATTACACCTCACATCGCATTTATATGGAAGAAATCCCAAACAGTGTAACAGCCCGTGATCGTATCAATAATGTCCTGCAACTTCCGACTGAGGAATCCGAGCAAAGTTTGCAATTAATGGCCCAGAGGATTGGAGACACGCTAGCGAAAATGCACAACGTCGATTGCATTCATGGGGATTTGACTACTTCCAACATTTTGTTAAAAACGGCTTTTGAAGACATCATTCTCATTGACTTTGGGTTAAGTTTTATATCAGGTTTAACAGAAGATAAAGGTGTTGATCTGTATGTTCTGGAAAGGGCATTTTTAAGCACTCATCCAAACACAGAAGAGATCTTTCGGGTTATTTTGGAAAGCTACAGGAAGAAAGCCAACAAGGCCGACGAGATCATCAAGAAACTAGACGAAGTGAGGCTTAGAGGACGAAAGAGAACAATGGTTGGATAAAAAAACGAAATGTGTATGTTGTGGTACTTCGGGTAATGGAAGGTTTAAGGTCGTCTGTAATTTAATCAAGTCCATTTTTCCTCATTATTATTGTTTAATTAAATAGTATGTACATTGTGGAAAAAACTAGACGGTTTTCCTAACATGGAAAGTCTAATAGTTCACCAATCTTACGCTACCTTTATGGCTGACTTGTTTCCAGCTATTTTAGTCTTAATATTTTTTAAGAGACCAACAAGAACTGGTGCAATCTCAACCTTGTTATTAATTTTGTTATAAATTTGTCACTGTCATCACCATTTTTATTATTACTGCTATTGTTGTTTGTCACAATTGAAGAAAAAAGACAAAACTGTAGTTGATCAAAATATGTTAGGTGTTGTTTTTTGGTTGGTGACATTTCATCTACAGACTTGCATGAAATCCTCCGTCTACTATCAGAGTTTCTCCTGTTATGTATGATGCTTGATCAGACGAAAGGAAAGAAACTGCACCACTGATATCATTAGACAAACCCATCCTGAAAATGAACAAAGAAGGCAATAAGCAACATTAGTTTTTCCTTGAGTTCTTCGCCTTTTGAAGGGGAATCTACGGTATGTTTGTCATGGCTTGTACTGGTAAATTCCACGTATTGAAAACATTGAGCTTTGAAATATCATGAGGTAAATAAAAATCAATAAAAAATGAAATACACAGTCACCAAATTAATGGTAATTTCTTTTCTCCTTTGTCATCATGACATGTCTTTGCCTGATATATAATAAATAATGATAAAAATTATAATAAAAGATAGTAATTGATAAACAATAATAATATTTTTTAACATGCAAGTGTCCCAGGCACACTAGAATGCAAATTAATGCTTCTATCGTTGGCCTGTTTCCAGTCAATGGTTTTGTTTTCTAGTCTGAAACTCAAAAGCCCACTTGATTGAGCCACCATTTGCCAGCATTTTGGCTATCAACCTAAAGTGTCTTCTAAAAGCCCTTTAGGGTATTTTGACCCAGAGGTATTTTATAAATAATAATTATAGCCTCCTGCGCAGCCATCTTGTGACTCGTCACGCAATCTTTCTTCCTCAACAAATGTCTGCTGAAACGAGCCACACATTCCTTTCCCTTTGTTAAGTACCGTAACTGTCATTTGGAAATCACATGCGGGGTACTGAGAACCAATCAGCACTGTGTAGATTGCCATCCTGGGAGTGTCAATGCATCAACTTTTTCTTTGGATGAAACGGGACAAAGCTTTCCTTGGTGAGTATGCATTTGCACTCTCGCAAATCAAAATGCGAGTGCTTAGCAAGGGTATGGTGTTGTTTCATCTAAAATTGAAAGTGCCATGGAAATATATTTTTTATTCAAATAAAAATACTAAAGTATTGCAAGTGTGTTTGAACTGCACCAGAACCATTTTATCTTCAAGTGCAATGAATGCAACTAGGATAGTAGCAAAAAGAAAGCTTGAAAAAATCTATTTGCTTAAAGTTTGTACTGGCGATGAATGTAAGTAGATATCAGTCCCAAGTGAACGCCACAAGTATGTTTGAATTACACGGGAGCAAAACGTTTCAACCATACGTGAATTCTACCATTCTCATTCTGTGAAGAGCCGCAAACATCTAAGCCAAACCACGAAATTTATAAGTCGGCGATTTTAAATGCCCAACACACGAAGGCCATTTTCCTGAAGTGACCTCACGCAAAACTTCTCAGGGTCCAAAGTGCACCTCCAGAATCTGCAAGTCTGTTGTGACTGGTCTACGGAAATTCCGGCTCGTTTCAGCAGACGTTTGTTGATGAGGAATGATTGTGTGATGAGTCACAAGAATGTCTGCACAGGAGGCTATAAATAATATGGTCCTGTGATCTTTGCAGTTGTCTCACTAAATTTATTTCTGACAAATCTGATGGTCTAACCTTCCAAGTGAAATGCTCTGAAGGAAAAACTTTGACAGTGAATCATTTTTCCAAAACTGAAACCAATGATAAAGTAAAATTAATAATCATTGTTTCATTGACTACAGGCCCAGACTGCATTTTTTGTATTATTATAAAGTCCATAAGTGTTTATGCACAAATGTTGCTAAATTATCATCACACATTGCAGATGATATTACAAAGTATATGTTTTTAGGTAATTTAAACATGAAAGAATGTATAAAGAAGAAACCTTTTTTTCTGCTATCATTCCTAGGATAAATGAGGTGTTGTAGAAGGAGTTGGCATTTTTGAAGGGTGGGGGCCGGGAAGGGGGGGGAGGGGTTCTGTTGTTTGCATAGTTCATATATTTGTTTGTCAGTTAATCCACCTATATCCCATCCACCCTTAATGTGTTCATGTCCATCACTAATACTCCTTTCTCGGTTTTTCTGACCAGTCCAGCTGTGTTGTTTTTGTTTAAGGAAAACTATGGTAAGATTGCTTGGTCGCACTTTGCAGGACTCCCGGTTGCATTTGAGTATGCTATTTTTCCACAAATATGTTAAAAAGCAGAGGGTTGGTTATGCCAGATTTCTGCACTTAGTCCACGGCTGCTGTAACTGAGAAAATTTGATGGCAGCGTCTTTTACAACACACATGTATGTTAACTTCAAGACAAACTACGTTCTTTTGTGGAGTCAAGATCCTAACAAGGCATTTCCTCTTTCCCACTACTGGACATGGAAACATGTTTTTCATACAACCAGTTCTCCCAAGGATCCTCCGATCTAATTAGTCATACAACTTTTCTCCATACTCAATACTTACCGCTTCACTAAAACGTGTCTTGATGACCCCTGGAGCAACACAGTTTACTCTCACTCCCACGTGTCCACATTCTTTAGCTAAAACATTTGTCAGACCAACTAAAGCTGTTTTGGTGACATTATAGGCACCAACGCCCTGCAAACATTAAAGAACAACAAGAATACCTCAGTGTTGAATAAATTAAAAATAATAAATTATCATCGTCATAATTTATATTATTATTATCCTAAGCTTATTTACTATGGTGAACAATAGTCCAAAGGGTGTGACAATGCTAAACTCAAAATAATGGCAAAAACACTATCCAAGATATCCTCGTGAGCCAATCAGTGGTTCACAGCAGCTTCAGAGAGAGGCTGGGAGCCAAGAAAGTGTTGATGCAGTCTCACTGGTAGATTATTCCGAACATAAAAGAGTAAGGTTCTGCCAGTTGTTTGTCCTACAGCTGCAGTGCAATGAGAGAATGGCTCCTTGCATTTAACCCAGCAACGGACCAAAAACCACCATGGGCACCTGATCTAAGGTCTGTCGTGCATTGCAGAAAATAAGTGTTTTGGAAGGGTTTTAACTTCAGCCAGTAAGATATCTACTTCAACTCAACAGTTTAAAACAGTTACAGCTGTACCTGCATTGGATCAAATGCACCTACTGATGAAATGAAAATCACTGATCCACCCCTAAAAAGACAAACAAACAATTATTATTAAAATTGGAAGATTACCTATATTACACTGAACAAAAAGCCTCTACTACATGTAGTTTGCAGTTTATTGCATACATGTACTCATTAAAGATAACAATCTACATAGAACCTTGAAGTTTCTTTTACACTGTGTTTGTTATCAGTGATTGTAGCGAAACAAGGTGAATTACAAGCTGTAAACCATATTAGACCTTAATGCATGTAACATCTTTTATGGAGGGCCGCTTAACCCATCTGACACCTCAAATGCCCTATATGATGCCCCCAGTTGACAAGCAAAATCGTCTGGAATTAGACAGAGTAAAATCTGTTAAGTCTCCCTCCCTGGGGTCAATAGGTTAAAGGAAATACTGACAAGAACATGGGAGGTTGTCAGTAGGCTGAGAAGAAGGCTTAGTATTGAAATGTGACAATTTTTGTGAAAGTTTAATTTGGAATTATACCAACCCTCTCTTCTGCAACAATGGAATAATGTCTTTTGCCAGAAGGAATGCTGATTTTAAATTGACATCAAATATCTAAAAAAATGGGAAAGGAGTGAATGTATCACACCTTCTGCCCTTCATTAATGAGAAATAAATTTTATCAAGTGTCAAAATCAAATGTGTAATCAATTAAGTTCTATATTCGCTATTTTCATAAATCCCATAATACTGAGTTCATTTGGGGGCTTATTTGCATTGAAACAATGGATATTCAGTTTACTGAAGAATGATGCAGTCATAAGAGCAAAATAATAACAAGTATATTGATTTGTTTTCATGCAAAGACCCCCAAAACATATGCATTATGGGATAGGGAAATAGCAAATTAAATAAATATAGTAATCAACAACCTTTTCAGAGAAAACTGGCACCTTAACGTTCTTTGGAACACTCTGGTACAGAACCCAAAAACTCAACCCGCATATTTTTCAGACACTGGAGGAAGGTGTATTAATGCTCACACATTGCATCATTCACCTTTCACACTTGTTGTGATAATCACCAAGACTACACGTAGGACTACATCAACTGCTTCTTTCCAATGCAGTATGTAAGTACTTTCATGTCTTTCCAGAGTTCATGAAGGTTGCAGTGTTTGTTTGAGACCATGAGCATACAGTATGATATTTTGAAGGTTTCATTATGCTATTATAAATTTATAATTTATTATAATATTGTAAATAACCTTGTCCCATGCTTCCTCAGGAATCTGAAATTTAAAGTAAACGCTTACAGTTATTGACATTGCCACATTAAAGCAATTAACTTTAAATTCTGTCATTGCTTGGATTAACATGATGCAATAAATGTCTGTGTGGGGCGTGCAAAGCTATTATAATGTTTTTGCTATAATTAAACCTATTGTTTTGTCCAACACTGTTGTACATAGCCTTGGTTATAAACAAAGCCGGCTACCTGTAAAATTGGTCCAAATACTGGATTAACAGCTGCATTTGAAACTAAAATGTCAATAGCACCAAAGTGATGTAATGTCTGTAAAAAACAAAACAAGGTGAACTGCTTATATTATTCTTTCAAAGTTATTAAAAATTAAATAATAGGCAATGAAACATA
The DNA here is from genome assembly GCA_949126865.1 of Montipora capitata. Lineage (NCBI taxonomy): Eukaryota > Metazoa > Cnidaria > Anthozoa > Scleractinia > Acroporidae > Montipora > Montipora capitata. The sequence continues at coordinate 57,716,854 of OX421447.1, read as the reverse complement.
GCAGCACGCTTACATATAACAAAAAAAAAAATGAGGACTGGCAATAATTATTATTAACAAGGTCAGCTAAGGAGAATTGGTTCAAGTTAATTAACTTTATTTGTTTCACCACTGACAATAGTTTTTAAAAATTGTTGTCTATCAATCTTTGATAATTATTGCACTTCAAGTGATGTGATTAGCTATAAACTCAGTCTCAGTTATCTGCTGATATGCCAAATGACCTTATTACTTTTGTTAACTGATTAGTCGCCAGCCATTTTGTAAAATCGAAACAGTTCAGAATTTAAGTGAAATGAAATTGATTCTAATCAAATGTATAGAAATTTGTGGATATAAGATCTAGTTTCACGGTAATAACCAACTTGGCACTTTCCTCATGAGAATTTCCAGTTCATGGAATAATTTTTATTGAAAATTTTCTACCTTGGATATTGTTTCTAGCATTCTGATTAGCTTGTTCAATCTTAATTATCAGCTCTAGTCATACCGTATGACCTAATATGGAAACTGATTGGCTTTAATTTCCAAGTTTCCAAGCAATCAAATTTATTTTATAAAGTATTATATTCCATTCACGCTTGTTGGATGTGAGACTGGTATTTAGCCAATTAACTCAGTGATGTGCTGTTGCACTCAAAACGTGGTTTTAGTTATCATTTCATGAACAAACGCTAAACAAATTAAGCGACTGCTGTCTTAAGGTTGATAAGATAATCTATACACGCAACCACACTGGTTTTGCCAGGACATTTATCTATCGCGGTACGCTTAGGTAGTTCCATGCATGTCAATTTATAATTCTTTTGTCCAGGTGCAAATTAGAAAACCAAGCCTCATTTTAGAGCAAGAATTCTTTTCAATTTACTGTATGTATGGTCTTAAGACTTGGTAGGCTAATTTGCACTTTGACAATAGAATTATAAATTGGCTGCCATTTACGAACAAGGTCTACATCCAAGATATAGGAATAGAAATCCAGGAACTCAAAAATGGCATTGGCTGACAAAGCGCTGAAAAGGGATGTTGTCCAAGGAATTTTACACTCGCTTGAAAACATTTCAGTCCACTCAAAAATTACAAATGTATGTACCCTTTAACCCACTCCCTCTTACGAGTGAAACAGCTGCTTTTGGGGTGAATGTTTTTACAAGCTCTTCAAGTTAAGTGGTTATATAATCAAGAAAGTTATTCTTCTTTAGACGCCCTTACCTGTTCAATAAGATTCTTTCGATGTTCAGGTTTTGCAACATGGCATACCACTCCTTTTACAAAGCACCCTTGCTCTTCCTTTTCCACCTCCGAAACAGCTTTAGCCACGTTTTCTTTTTTTCTGCTACTAATCATGACCTTTGCTCCATCTCTTGCAAGCTGTTTGGCGATAGCAAGGCCTATCCTATACATGTGGCAATTTGCAAATTTCTGTTAAGGACACTCAAAAGGGTTTTGCACAGGTGACAGTAGGTTTCCAGTTGGAAATGATGATCCTTTCAGTAGGGCAATACTTTTACATTTGTCTGATACTTTTTCCAGGGAGTTTTTAAGGTTGTCCACAACCTTCCTGCTGTTGCCATGGTAATGATACATTACAGCTTAACAGGCCCTATAAAGTCAGCTTTTGGAGAATATCCTAAACTAATTTGATGACCTAGTTTTCTGCTTTTTTTTTTTCCAAGTTTTGAAAACCCTATTTAATTATCTTTCCTAATACTTATTATCATCCTGGAGTAAGCATGAGCTTTCCTTCTGGAGGACGTACAAAACTATCTCGTCCAAACTGTTCAAAGCGAAAATTTGAACATGCGCTCCATGCAACAATTGAATCCATTGAAAGACTACAGAATGCAGGACTCACTATTTGTTTACCAAAACATAATAATACACATGCAAAAATTTCAGTACGTTGATTGGCTGAGAGTATGTCTATTAATCCCAAACAGAGTGCAGAAAAGTGAAATTAGTGCAGAAAGTTGAAAGATGAAGGTGAAAGTTTTGTATTGATAGCCAATCAAATGCAAGCCCTGGATAACGCAACAGCAATATTTCTCACTACGTCACCCATTGTTATTAATATGCCAACCAGAAGCTATTTGCCTGTTGAAACAACAATAAGCACTAATGACTGGCCCCAAGGGAATAGGGGGTCGAGGGGAAACAAAACTCACTGTTTCCCGAGGGGCCAGTCATTAAGTGTTTTGTTATACCTCCCAACTCAAAATAGAACAATACACAGATAAAAATTATTTGGTTGATGTCGGCTGGCGTACAGATTTGCCGCCGTTTCAAAGGTGCACGACCTGATCACGTGTGAGTCGAAAGTTCAAGTTGTTGTTGCCCTAGGGCGTCATGAAGTTTTGTTCGCCCTAGGGCGTCATGAAGTTTTGACCAATGACATGTGACACGTTCTCCTCCAATCAGAAAACGTATTTGAGTTGGGAGGTATAACAATTTCTTTTGTTCCGTGATTGGCAAATTTCAATATCAGAAGAAATGTGACGTCAATGTTTGTAAACAAGAAATATCACTCCCTATTTATGGGGCAATTTTTCTGTGATTGTCTGATATGTATTGATGCATCATCTATCATTAATAAGTAATCACATGATTTCTCTTGTGCACTTTGAAATAAATAAGCACTTGTTTTTTTTTTTTTCAGACTACAAATTGCACTTGCCGAAATTTTCTGTCTTTGAAAAACATACTATAAATTGCACGCGAAATCATGTGATTACCTATAGGAAGATATCGTTGACGTCACCGATTGTCATTAATGTGCCAACCAGAGCCTCATTGGCTGTCGACACAAAGGGTCTTTTGTTCCGCTGGTTGGCATATTTGAATAACAAAGGCAATGTTTGTAAACAGATATCTTCCCTGTACGTACAGCTTCTGCGACAGATACTGTAACCTCACATCACCGATCAGACTCCTATCAAAATATAACCATCCGTACAGCAAACGTTTCCAGCTTCTGCTTCAATTTTCACTTTCATAATTGCTACCCACCCTTCTGTTGATGCGGTAACAACTGCAACTTTGCCTTCTAGTGTACGATTAGTAGCAGCAGTGGAGTCCATTTCTGGCGGATATGGATAAGAGAAACGATGGGATCTGGGAACGAGAACGGAGGATGCGGACAACCGGCAGATAGAACACCGCGGCAAAACGTTTGCGCATGCGTGATCTTTCGCATTTCCGGTTTACGTTTCCGGGACTATCATTGGCTCTCGTGAGAAGAGCACTCTCGAGAGGAACAGGAGAATGGCTGCCGTTTGAGAATCGGTACCTTGTTGGTTTACGTTCTTTTTAGAGCGATCAAGGCTAGTTTGAACACCAGTTTCAAGTGGAGTGTATTCTTTGAGAATGTTGTGTAAAACGTTTGCAAGTCCAATCCAACTAGTATCCTCGGAAAACTTGCTTCTGGAAAATTTTATTTCGTGGGAAAAGAGCTGCGAAACAGGTACGTTTTTTACGCAATTTTTAATGTAGAAAGTTAGTTGCCATCGGGTACAAAAGGTTACTGTAATGTGCAGAAAGAAGGATTCCCAAGGTTTCCGTTCATATGTGAATTGGCTTGTGGCAGGGAAATGGCAATATTGTGCAACCTGAAGGTTATTTTTTTCTGCGTTACTCCTTACGATCGGCACCTCTACATGACATGAATGATCAATAATTCGATCAGATGTGAATTTGATTTTGAGTGTGACTCTGTCATTGGGAACGTAACCCTAGCATCAAATATTTTAAATAGCTGCTTTTAAGGTAATTATATTCTATTTTCTTGTTAATATATCTTTAAGTTATTATACTTCTTAGCAGTCACAACCCCGGGGTCACAACTCACCGATCCATGTCGACGTCAATTTCATTATTTTGTCCGTTAAAATAGTTACCAAGTTATGGATTTGCAATTAATTTGTGTTTAAGGCACGTTTTTGACCCTGCCACAATCCATGTTTTAGTTAAAATAATGTTTGGAAGAACTGAAGTGTGGGTACATTACTAGAGCTATATATAGATATCTATAGATTCAGATTCGTGACTCTTTGCGTGGAAGCATTAATGATGTAATTTGGTTTTAGGGGACTGAGATGTGTTGTCGGATCAAGTTAATCTGTTTTGAGTCATGTGATGGTTGACAGTGGATAGTTGTTCCTGAAATGAAGAATTACATTATTACCATGGGCGTTTTTGGTTACACCCCACATGTTGTTCTTTTCTCAGATGACAAAAATTTATTAACATATTACGTGATTTGGAGCTGCAGCTAGAAACAGTGACAATCCCATGCATAAGGTCTCATTGGGTTTGATAGCAGTAAAATATTTTAGAAAAAAGTTTAAAGCTTTTATCATAACTTCTCGTCTTGGGTCCTGCTGGACTTCAAATAATTTTATGCTCTACCATTTTGAGCAAAGGACTTGTCAATCAACCTGTTATAATATTTACAATATGATCTTTGGATAGTAATTAATTTCTACTTCATATCCTATGTCTCTTACATAGTTAGTTTTAAGTTTTTATTTCCTGTAGTGCATCTTGATTATAGTTAGCACACAACTCCACAAGCATGTATTATTTCTTTAATATTGGTTGTGTTTAAATAAAGGATATCGTTGTCTTGTCAGCCTCAGTTGTATTTGCATTAGATTCTGAATGTTACGTTTAAAGGCAAACCATTAAAAAGTGTACACAATTTAAAGGAGCCCAGGAAAAATATTCAAACTATTCATGGATTTGAAGTTCTGGAAGCAGGCAAACCTTGAAGAGTTCATGTGACCATATTTGGAATACACAGCATTTCTGTTTGGGACTGTTCAAGTCCACAAGATTCCTTTTCTTTACATTGAGAAGTACTGTAAGAGCTGTCAGGTTACTCAGATGGAAATTTGACAGACCTCAGCTGTACAGCTCATTAGTGGAACATAATATTATAAAGTGCTATTATTACTTTGATTTTCTTATTCTTTAGTTGAACCAAATAACCTCCACCATTACTATAACTGCTCAAAAGTGCCAAAGTTGAAGCTGGTGGCTCAAGGAGTAAACTGTGCAAAAAAGTTAGGTTAAAAAGACTATAATGGTATTTAAATATTATTTTAGAACAATGTTGCTTTTATCATTAAATCAATGGGAACCCAAACATAAGGATGCAATTTGCTCAGGAGGGGTCTTCCCTAGAAAAATGACAGGGTACTTGGAAATTTTTTTAAAACAACCCTTGAAGGTAACAGAGTCTTGTTTAGTGGATGTAGCCGAACGAAATCTTAACCCCTACAAAGGAACCAGTTCTAAAGTGACAAATGACTGGCATTGTATAATTCAGAAGTAAAAGTTATTTGCTGGCGTACCAAATTCTGCTATGTACAGTTCCAGATATTGATCATAGCATTGCAAGCACTACAAATCCACAGATTTTGCCCCAAAAAGGTACAACAAAAACTCCTGTTATTTTTGTAAGGGAGTCCCCTTGGGGCAGTTTGTTTACTTCACCAGTGACCACTTACTGTATTCAACTTAATTTATTCATCCTTGGGAATGGTAGGAAAGATTAGTATTATTAAAATTCAGCACACCTGTTATATCTAAAATATTATTATTAGTTAAAGTATTTTGTCCATATGGAAAGGTAACAGGAATTATTTCTGTAAAGTCTTATCCAGAAAAATGCATTGTGGGATTATGCCCCTTTCAAATGTAGGTTAGTATGCTCTTGTTCAACATGCTTGAAGAATTATTACTACAGAAATATGAAGTTATGAGTTTTTTTAAAAGTTAAATCTGATGGAAGGGTGGATTAAAAATTTATTGAAGCAGCTGAGATGCTACCCGAGTCCACAAAGAGAGGTTCAATAATTTATTGTACTGGAAGTATTTATTAGGCCAAGTTGAAATTTCTGAAAAGTTTTGTAGAATGGCACTGAATCCCCTTCAACAAGTTTTCTTATCTTTCAAGATACATTATTTGATATCCTCCTTTTATATCCTCCTGCGGTTTTTTTATCTTCCAGCAATTAAAAATAATAATTCCTTTTTATTGCTGGAAGATAAAATCAATAATTATTCTTGATTGATTGTCCTTGTTGTTGTCACATTAACCCACTACAATGTGATGAAAGTGTGTTACTAGCTGTAGTAATTTTTTTTTACAGTAAAATCCTCCCTGCTAGTAGAAATTTAAGTCTTTGGAACAGCAATTGGAAATGGTTGTGAACTTTTTGGAGACCTTCACCACTGCTGTGTTGCTGCTTTAAGTTCTTGTGTAGTCTTAAAATTGGTGAGCGAGTAAATTGCAAGATCTAAACAAAATGATAAAAAATAGACATATTAGTGATGAGTTTGTTTGTATCCAGAGACTGAAAATTGGATGTCCAAAAAGCATCTCTCCCCACTAAATGAAGAATGGAGTACGTTCATTTTTAGTGAAATTTTTCAAAACGTCGGTGTCATAGGATTCCTGGACACCCCTCTACCTGAATCCTCAATGTGGAGACAACATTGGAGTACTACTGAATTTCAATAGCCACTTGTCAAAATGGCATTAATTTTTGACAAAATTTTTGACAAAATTATTGGTACAATTTTATGGGTTTCGTCTTAAAAAAAAAATAGTTTGTCAAGTGGCATAAAGTGCTTGTTTTGCAGTCTATAAAGTTATTATTTTTCCTTAAATTCGTTTGGCAATTAATTTTTCAAAATAATATTTCCCAGCTTCCGTGACTTCCTTTTTTGTTTCCAAAATATACCAATTTTAGACTGAACCGCCTGAGGTAGCATTTTGTTACCTGCACCCCAACAATGAATTTTAGTGAAGTAATTGTCCGCACTGTACTGTATTCAAGAAGAGTAAAATAAAAATGTGAGGTACATTAAATGCAAATGACACTCCAAAATAGTACGAGATAATTTTATAAGTACCTTTTGAAGAAGAACCGAGCACCTGTTGTTGCTCCTCAGTATTTCGTCCCAATGGAGACGGCAAACTGTTGAACCCACTTGGAGTTCGGCAGCTCTGGCTAAATCTTGTGCCAAAAAATATTTTTGACGGCACATTTACGGCTGCTTTTGTTGGCTTTCCCACACTTTTTTGCGGGTGAGCCGCACAACCAAACCAACGCAACAAGGAGAACTACGAAAAAAAAATTGCTCTTGTCGAGCGCGAACGCGCCCGAAATTCTCTCATATTTCGTTGCTGGTGCAAACACCAAACCCCTTGGTGCAAGCGCTTGAAACTTAAATGAAAAATAAACTTTTCAACGAGACAAACCTTTCCCCCACTTTCTTATGCTAACTCTTACTTTTTGTTTTCAAACTTCGCAGTACGGGATTTTATTTCGTTTACATTGGATTTAAATACGTTACCGGAAATGAGTATTGACCGGAAGCTTAAATTTGTACTCATGCGCAGTGCGTTTTACCGCGGTGTTGGCAGATAGGGGGTAGGTAGAGGGTAGGTACGTTATGTATGGGGACATATCTTGTACGGTATACATTACATGCACTTACCTTACTTATCCCGCTTAGCTTACTTAGACGCTTGGGCTGCTTGAGGCACTTGGATTGCTTGGTTTGCTTGCGGTGCTTAGGTTGCTTGCAATGCTTGAGTTTGCTTGGGTTGCTTGAGGTGCTTGGCTTCATTGGGTTGCTTGTAGTGTTTGGGTTGCTCTGCTTACTGCTTAATTTATAATGTGCGTGGAACGTGATTTGGTTCCTCTGTATAGACCGTATTCATAAATGGCGGCCAATTTATAATTCTTTTGTCGAAGTGCAAATTAGCCTACCAAGCCTCATTTTAGAGCAAGAATTCTTTTCAATTCACTGTATGGTATCGAGGCTTGGCAGGCTAATTTGCACTTCGACAAAAGAATTATAAATTGGCCGCCATTTATGAATACGGTCTATACGTTTTTAGCGTTTTACCTAGTTGAGAAATTTCGTTAAAAGCTCATGTTCTCCCTGCAACCCGAAAGAGTTCCTTGTAAATTCCTAGTAAATCTTTGGCTTCACGTACATTCACTGAGGATACCTGCCCGGCAAATCAATGACGAACTTATTGCACTCTTCAGTCGTTGCAACTTTGGGGGTGGGGGGGGGGGGGGGGGTCAATTAAAGTGGGCCGGTCTTATTAGAGCTTCTACGGAAAATTTACCTTACTGTCGTCTGCATATATTTGAATCGCTGTTGCAACGCTAGTTTTGTTTCGTTACATCACTTCAAACAAATACACGAACTAGTATATTTCTTATCATGAGCATTTTTTCTTCCATAACCTCAGTTCACGGTACTGATGGGAACTTGTCCAGTCTTGGAAATACGTCTAAAACAGCTTTCACATCGAGCGGCTGTTATACGAATTGCTTTTCGTGTTTTTTTCTGAAGAATAATCCTCTTTTCTCCTGCTTCTTAAAGGATGAAAAAAAATCGTGCTGCTCGTGCGGAATGCATTTTAGCACATATTCTTTTTGATATTATCCAAAACGAAGAACGAAGCAGGAAGCACCCAAAAGATCCAAAACGAAGTACCCTAAGTCGAAAACAAAGCACCCAATTTAATTTCCATTGGACTGAGATCGCTTTGACCGTCCAGAGCAATCCAAAGTTTTGGGTTTCACAACAGGCACCTGAAACGCCATATTTAACACCCACTGAACAAAAATTTAGCGCATCTTGCCAGCAGAACTCTGCTTTCAACACATAAAGCCGGCAACTAACTTAAATGAACTAATGAGTGCACTGAGACATTTCACCACGGTAATGACCCATTTCAGACCCCATTCGTGTTGTCCTACCGTTTAAAGATCAGGCCTCAGCTGATATTGCGGGTGCCCAACTTAAAGATTTAATCAAGTGACTATGATCCTCGCAGTTAGGAAAGCAATTTTTGCAATTGCGTAAAGAAGCCTGAAGCCAGGACTTGAACGGGTTCAAACCCCTTTCAAACCCCGTTGAAGTCCTGAATTTTTCAGGCTTCTTTACGCAATTGCAAAAATTGCCTTCATAACTGCGAAGATCATAGCTTCACTTGATTTCATATCCGCAGTTCATATATGATCCATTTCATATATCATTTCATCGTTGATTCATTCCTCACGGGAACATAAGAACCCACAAATGACCAGCTCCCAACGTCAGTGGCTTCATAGCTCAGTTGGCTACAGCGTCGCACCGGTATCGCGAGGTCACGGGCTCAAACCCCGGGCCCGTTGAAGTCCTGAATTTTTCAGGCTTCTTTACGCAATTGCAAAAATTGCGTTGATAACTGCGAGGATCATAGTTTCACTTGATTTCATATCCGCAGTTCATATATGATTCATTTCATATATCATTTCATCGTTGATTCATTCCTCACGGAAACATTAGAACCCACAAATGACCAGCTCCCAACGTCAGTGGCTACATAGCTCAGTTGGTTAGAGCGTCGCACCGGTATCGCGAGGTCACAGCTTCAAACCCCGTTAAAGACCTGAAATTTTCAGGCTTTTTTACGCAATTGCAAAAATTGCCTTCATAACTGCGAGGATCATAGCTTCACTTGATTTCATATCCGCAGTTCATGATATGATCCATTTCATATGTCATTTCATCGTTAAATATTTAAGTCAGAAGATCCACACGACTGTTCAGTCCGTAAGTTCTATTAATGAAATGAAGATACAAATATGAACAAACGAAAATGAGAAGACAGAAAGTTATTTCAGCTGTTGAACTATAAAGTAGTAAAAGTCAAATTACAAGGATGACGATAACTTGGGCATACAACAAGGAGCCATTCATTTTCTTTCTTTACTTTATGTTACTTTGAGACCCTTCGAACCAATTATCCTGTCATAGGACAGTTTACCTGTATTGTACAACGTGAATAAGATGGAATTCCAATTCACCTCCCACTGGTTCATCGTGGACATTTCACTTGTTTTCGGTGGGGAAGACCTGGAGCAGGATAACCCCAGCAAGCCATAGGCCACTTCAGAAAATACCATAATACTCTTTGTTTGTCCCCCCAAATGTTTCCAGTTTCTCTTGGGACTTACAATGGTCCCAAGAGAAAACAAAAACAATACTTATGCAAATATTGGGGGGACCAACAAAAAGTATTATAGTATTATCCCAAGTAGCCTATTGCTGGACATTTATTGCTTGAGTTACTCGAGATCAGTTTCAAAAGTCTGGATTAGATACATTCGATATAATCGACTCGGGAACGGAAAGAGACGAGATAAAAGAACTAACCCATTTCTAAAAATAGTTAGTATAAATGTGTGGACTTATAAGTGGAAAAGAACAAGAAACAGAGAAACGTTGGTGTTTGTTGGAATGTCAGAAAAAAGATTACAAGGTGAGGGTTACAAAAGGGCTAAACGAGGACTACATGATGCACTTACAAGGGTACCAAAGATGGGCGCCATAGCGTTGGTTTTCCCTTCTAACCAGAAATTGGTGCCATTGTGAAGGGGGTACGTTCTTGTGTCAACAATAACTGTGTCAAGTTTACGCACCCCAGCAAGGGCGTCCGAATGAGGAAAAGGGAGGATTTTAAAAGGCTTTGCAGAATCTGGAGAACTAAATGCCAAAGAGGTATAATCTCATGATATTTGGAGACTTCCCGCTGGACCAAGAGGCCCGCTGGACCAAGAGGACGTAATTGGCTTCTGTCAAATAGAAGACCAAAGCCAACGTGGAGATAAGATTACTGACAACTGAATCTGTGACAGCACTGATGTCCATCATGCATAGGTTTCTCATATATAAACTGGAACTCAAGTGGACTACAATTGTAGGTATGGATGGGGATTATTCCCAAAAATCCATGAAGCCCGGTTTTCAGTAGCGAAGCAAAGCACAAGACTGATTGGCGTCAAGTGAAAACTAAGCATAACGCAAGCACAAGCACACAACGTTCCACGTTCTCTCTTACAACGCAGCGCTGCGAGAGGAATTTGGAACGGTATTTTTCACTGGAAGAACATCACAACTTGCGTTGTGCTTGCGTTACGTCACGTTTTCACGTAACGCAAGCGAATGCAAGCATAAAGAAGTAAAAATGTTGATCCTTGCGCTTGTGCTTACGCTTGCGTGAGGCCCATTTTCACGAGGAAATAAGCGCCCTTGTGATTGCGTTTATGGTTGCGTTGCTGGTGAAAACGAGGCTTGATTGATAATAGGCTGATTTAGCAACAGAACGGGAACGTCAGTAGCGACGTCGCGCGCAGCAAAACTACCAATGAGAATTTAGAATAGAGAAAAAAAAATGGAGTCTATTCTATTCTGAATTCTCATTGGTGTTTTTTCTGCGCGCGCCGTCGCCACTGACGTTCCCGTTCTGTTGCTAAATCAGCCTATTGTCTTAACGAATACAAAAGGCTTGGTAGACGATGTTTTTGGAGTCTGATCGCCGAGTACTGAGACGTGTCTAAAATCAACGTACGTTTTACTCCCATGAAACCAGCATTCGCCCTACTGTACAGAGAGGAGGTATATGCCGCAGCAAAAGAGAAAAACAAGGCTTTCAGATGTTGGTTGAAAACGTGGACTGAGGAAAGCAGAAGGATCGATGAAAAGGCTAGGACACAGCTAGAATTTTGCAATGTAATATCATTGAATAGTTTGGTTTCTTGAAACCTCCAGGTGAGGAATCGGGGCAAAGTTTGCAATCGTTGGCCCAGAGGATTGGAGTCCGGGGGGGGGGGGGGGGTACTCCCTTATAAGACACCCTGGGGGAAATGCACAACGTCGATTGCATTCATGTGGATTTGATCACTTTCATCATTTCTCAAAGACGGGCCAGGTTTTGAACACATCATTTTCATCGACGTTGGGTTGAGTTGTTTTTATATCAGGTTTCACAGCTGAGAAGACA
>OX421447.1:57684997-57694997 GCA_949126865.1 Montipora capitata | reverse complement strand
GACGTTGCTTGGTTTCTACAGTGGTCAGTTTGCAGAAGAGTGAAGATCAGATCCTGGACAAGCAATAATCGTCTCTTTAAGAGACAATTGCTTAAAATTGTCCAGATAAGTATGAGGATCATTTCACTCTTTCGTCTACTGAACCCGCACCTCAAATACATACAGTTATTTCTTACAGGGGTCAGTTTGTTTGTCATGCAGCATCCACGAATGCCAGAACTATAGAAGCTACAAGTTTATTGTTCTCTCACTGTATTGATGAGACGATACCATCAAGGTTTCAAACGTTTATTGTCATCGGAGTCTTTACAACTGGTTACTCGAGACGTTGAGTTGACGAGTTCGGTAGTTCGAAATCCATTGGTCTGTCCGATAGTCTTCATTCAATTGCAAAATGGAACCAATTACAATTCGTGACGTAATGCCTGACGTTATTAATTATACAGATTATCGATTCTTATTTAAGCGATACACTCATGTGTATCTCAAATTTTCTGGGCAGTCATTTGCTTGGTTCCCCCTGGCATGACTACCATACAGTTGCATTTGAGAAAGCTCTTTTTCCTCAGTTTTACAAAGAAGAGAGTTCGAAGTCCTAATTATCAACAACTTAATCCATGGCAGTTGTAAGTGAGAAAACTGGCTGATGGTGTTTTCACCCATTGACTCCTGGGAGTGAGACTTGATAGATTTTACTCTGTCTAACGCCAGACATATTAAACTCGTCAATGGGGAACCCCACAGGAGTGAAAGGCCTCTTTTAGCTATTTGGTCAAATTAATTACATCCCAATTGCTCAGCAACATCTCTGCATGTATATATGGCATATAATTCAATTTGTTTTCCACACAACTGCTTCTCCACATTAATTTTTACTATAAAATGTATGAAAAATGTATGAAAGATGCAAGCTGCACAGGTTACCAATGATCTTCCCACCTGACAAGTGACAAAACTTTTTTTTATTCTCAATACTTACTTTTTCACTAAAACTCGTCTTGATGACCCCAGGAGCAACACAATTTACTCTCACACCCATGTGTCCACATTCTTTAGCTAAAACGTTTGTCAGACCAACTAAAGCTGTTTTGCTTACACCATATGCACCAGCACCCTGCAAAGATAATAAAATTTGTTACAGTACTACCTCAGGATCTAATACATGTAATAAATACCGTAAATCATTGTAACTGAACTGAGTAAAGTGCAATTTGGTATGTGTGATTTCAAAATCACAGAGATTATTTCGGACCACAATTGCACAACACGAAGCTTAATCATTACAACCATTTAGAAATCGTACAATTAATTTTAATTGGTCAAATAGAGGATTTTTAAGTCAGTACCCGTGCAATAATTATTTTATTGATCCAGTTGACAGTTTACAAAGAAAAGCAGACACAAAACGGATACTGAATTTTAGCTGCAAACTCCCCTTAATGTTGGTCTTCAGCCTAAAGGAGCTCATTATCATCGCTCAGAAACTGTAACTACCAGTAATTAAATTCATCCTTTTAAAAAAAAAACAAAAAAAAAGTTTTGGGAACAAAAGTTGCAAAATTCATCACAGAAGGGCTTTCTTTGTCTTTCATTTTCCTGCAATAGGCCATTTTCAAAATATCAATATTCAGCTTGATATTAAGGCAGAGAGGACAAAAACAATAGAAACAAGTTGCAATGAATGTGAAAGATATCAGCATATTATCCACTTTCCTTTGTCTTCGTCCTTTAACCTAGCTCTCTTTCAAGCTGAATTTAATATACCGGTATCAAAAGTGGCCCATTTGAATGTTTTCTTTAAACAAGCCTTGAAATCTGATCGGTTGTTTTGTTTTCGTTTTCCTTTCTCAGTGGCTAGGGAAAAGGTGCAATGTAGAGCAAAAAATAATGTGATTCTCAAATTAATCATAACCATTACCAATTTTCTCAAATTTTATCAGTGCATTACAATCGGACAGTCAAATCGGACAGTTGGCGTTAATCAGATATCTGAAGTCTGACAGTTGCATCAGCCAATCATATTATTAGTGCACTCAGCTTAATCCACCAATCACAGAATTTGTCACAATAACCATAGCAACAACCACTTACCCTACCAAACTGGGGATTTTTTTTTTTACAAAAATGGACAAATTTGCAACATTATACAAAGAAAAAGGAATGCAATAATTTTGTTTCTCAGAAATTGTAATGCTTATGATTGGTAACAGGAGTTCTCGTCATTCAATTCGGTCTGTATTAGTATTCGTGATTACAGTGAAATCAGACAGTTGGCTGTAATCAGATACCTGAAATTGGACAGTTACAATGTACATCAGCCAATTCTCATTGTTTCTAATAGCGTGCAATTACATAGATTCTCGTAAAATCATGTTTTTTAGGTCGGGCCCCCTTCGATCCACAAATTGATTATTTTGTTAATAAAGTTTCGAAGGTTCAAATTTCATTAAACAAATCAGACTCCCTCTATGCAGTCGTCCGATTTTATGAATCACTCGTATGATTACAAACCAAATTGGACTCCACATAGTCCTCATGCCATAATAATTATAAATAGCACTGCTGAGAGCCAAATTTCAGATTGCAAGGATCACCAGTGATTTCCAAATGGATGTAATGAAAAATAATTTATCATCATCAGCATCATGATTACCATCATTATAATCATAATAAACTTGATAAAGCATCTCATAGGCTGGTGTAAATTTTTAGTCAAGTGTATAAACCCATCTCCACCTGACAATAATACTTAAATTATAGATCTTACTCTGACTAAGGCCAGGTGTGAATGGGTTAAACCAGCAAATTGAGCAAGAAACAACGATCAACAAACTTTTCCCAAGGTCAATTTTTTAGCTTAAAACAAGTCTATGAAACCTTTTCAAGGGGCACAAGGGAACACACCTTTGTGTACTTTCAAACGTTCTAACCACTAAGATATCTACAAGGTAGGTAAAGTCTGCTTAAGAGCCAAGTGGCCCATTAGACCGGAGCTTATCCCGGTTGCTGTAACATGAAGTGACTAGGAGTATCTCTACTCCCCCCTGGATGGGATGTTAGTCCAACGCAGGGCTACCCCCAGCATTAATTCTCCAGTACCCATTTATACACCTGGGTAGAGAGAGGCACCATGAGAGTAAAGTGTCTTGCCAAAGAACACAACACAATGTCCCCAGCCACTGGGTCTGAAACAGGACCACTCAATCTGGAGTCGAGCGTACTAACCAAGAGGCCACCGTGCCTCCCACACTATATCTACATTGTACTTTCATTCGGAAATTTGACACTTACCAGCATTGGTTTAAATGCAGCTGTCGATGCAATGAAAATTACAGATCCACCCCTACATGAACAAACCAAAGTGGTAAATTGTTTTTTTTTTGTACAGTCACGTACATTAAATGAATAAGCCTCCACTTGCAGAAAACTATTACATGCTCATTTAAACTCACGTGCATCCTTTAAAAGACTATAAAGAACATTAAGGTTTCTTTTTGCTAGTGTTGAGTGCAAATTACATTTCACTGTTTTGTTTGTTGTCATTGATTGCCTAGCAAAAAAGGATGAATAATAGAAGCTGTAAACTGTGACCTCAATGTAACATCTTTAAAAGAATTACTATACCATAAGAAATGAGTCAGGTCATCAATCAGCCGAAGGACATTCAACAATTCAACAATTCATGGAAAGTTGAATTCAGACATAATACCAACCCTCTCTTCTTCATCAACGGAATTATATCTTTTGCCAGAAGGAAAGATGATTTTACATTGACATCGAATATCTGAAATTTGGCAAAAACTGTTAACAGGATATTCATCACCACCCCCCACTGACGAGTAATTTGAAAATTGTCTGGCATTAGAAAGAGTAAATCTATTAAGTCTCACTCCAAGGGGTCAATGGGTTAACTGGTCTTAGTCAATCTTCCTATCAATGAAACCCTGCTGAAGGTGTTAAAGAGGGGTGTGTTAATTGTATATTAGTTCGTCTGCCTCAGCCTTTTGGCATAAGTGCATAGACTGTCGTTATTATGTCATGATTGTAAAAAAAAGGAGGTGACCGGGATAGTGTTTAAAGGTGATTACTTCATAAAAAATAATAAAACGTTTGGTGGTTCAGGACTATAATTATGGGTTAACAACCTGAGTCAGTCGACTAGCTGTCCCCTATAATCCAATTTGACCCCTGAGAGTGCAGGAGCTTAATAGACTTTACTCTTTCTTATGCCAGACGGGGGGGGGGTGGGCATCCTAGGGAGTTTGAGATGTGAATGGGTTAACAGACAATTTTATTCATCAATGGGGGTGGTTCAAGAGTCAATGGGATAAAGAAACCCTTACATGTAACTTTATTTGGCTATTATGCTTCCTTTCTTTTAAATTAATAAGTTAGTTTAAGTGTAAAACTGGCTATTCATTATCTTTACTGACCAACATCTTTGTGTTAATGAAAAATTTTACACTTGGCAGGGGTATCAATAAAATTTGAAGTTGACGAAAGGTTTGAGTAGAGTAACCACCGACTGTTCTCATTGTCAAAATGAACTTTAACGTTAAGTTTGAAAGAGTCTGTCTTTAGTATACTAGGTAATTACATGACTTTGAGTGCAATTTGGAATAAAATTAGTAATGCATGAGTAAGTTTTTTCGAAGACGACCAACAAAGCAATTTTATTGATGTCTGATCTCTCGGGAAACTAGTTAGTTTTGTTTCCCTCCAGTCCTGATGTTTCCCTCGACAACATCAGGTCTCTCTGGAAAACCAAACTGTTTCCCTTGTTTCCCATACATTACTGTAAGTGTACATTATTACCTTGTCCCAAGCTTCCTCAGAAACCTGAAATGAAAATATTGTTTAATGAATTAAAGTTATTGACATTATCACACAAAGCAATATTTTTGTAATTGCTTGGAATATGATGAGATTAAGTGTGAAACTCTACCTTTAAAATTGGTCCAACTACTGGATTCACTGCAGCATTAGACACTAAAATGTCAATACCACCAAAGTGATGTAATGTCTGTAAAGGACAAAAACATAAACCTATTTATGCATTTGTCATTGACCAGAATCAGAAACGCGACATTCTGTCAAGTATATACTGTTACAGTAATATGTTACATATATTTCACAATTATTCTATGAGGGCACGCTGGATACAGAGTGATAGATAACGCTCCTCGTTGGTTATTTAATCATTCTATATCCAGCAAGCCCGAGTAGAATAATAATTTGTTTTTATTATCTAAAACTCCAGGATCAACAAATCTTCCATGTATTGTTGACTAAAGCATCTCAATTTCTGCCTCAGTCAATTCCGGTCCAAAACCGCCCTTTGTCTGCCACTTCTGCTCAGAGCTGCAAAAGTGTTCTCAGCTTGCTTTATTGCTGATGCATTCCTTGACCATATTAGGTATCCGTAGTTTTAAATATATATATATATATATATATATATATATATATATATATATATATATATATATATATATATATATATATATACATGTATTCATATACAAGGCGCAAGTGATTCAGTCTTTGCTAAAGCCGCTGTTGCACGTTGAACACTTTTAGCTGAAACTTATTCAAAACGAGTTTCAGCAGTGCAACATAAAAGGTCAACACTTTTTTGCAAACGTTGAATCTGGTCTCGAAATGTTGTTAATAGATTCCCCCACAACAAGTTGATGCTAGTTCCATGGCTTTGGCTGGCTTCTGATTGGCTTACGCAACATAGCATAACAGGAAGGTGGTGTTACATGGTTAAACTCTTGTTTTTGTCACCACTGCAATTGTTGCGACCATTGCAGAAGTAGAAAGCAGTTCTACTTTTTGTGAAAGCTGTAGCACAAGGGACAAAACTTGTTCCGCAGCGCTATTCCACACAAGTTTCGGGTACAAGTTTCAACGTGTAACAGCGGCTTAAGAGAAAGTGCTCGATGCGGTTTCCAGAACATTGTAATAGACTACAAGAGAAAATCAAAGATAAAACATATGTTGTCCGTAACTCTGAGTTCCACTCTTATGCAATCATCAGACGATTGATTTAGAGATTTTGCCTGCTGATTGAGAAATATTTTTCTATGGTTTTCCAGGAAAGAGGGTTATCTGCACGCACAACTCTGAGAAAAACCATTTCATTGAAAAAAAAAAAAGAACTGTAACTTTGAGCAGGGTTAGGTACATTAAGAAAAATCAACCTACAAACATGGTGCAGATTTTCCAGAATAAAATCCAGGACTCATTGGTGGAAGACAGCATGCAAAATTTACAAGTAATTTCCCAAAGCCAAAACACAAGTTTCATGTACTGCACATAACTACGAAAGATCCCAACCCCTGTAAAGTATGTGATGTGTCTATAAATGACTCAAGGCACAGAGAAATTAGCAGGACCTGAAAATAGCGATAGCTGATGGAGCGATGTTGTTTGAGGAATTTATAGCTCTTCATCTTCAAGTTACATGTAGCAGTCATTCCAGAAGGTTTCTATTCTTTAGATGCCCTTACCTGTTCAATGAGATTCTTCCGATGTTCAGGGTTTGCAACATGACATACCACACCTTTTACAGAACAACCTTGCTCTTCTTTTTCTAACTGAGAAACAGCTGCAGTCACTTTTTCTTTATTTCTGCTACTAATCATGACCTTTGCTCCATCTCTAGCAAGCTGTTTGGCAATAGCAAGGCCTATCCTATAGCAAGTTTGAAATTTTCATTACACTGATGAGCTGGTTTAGGTTAATCCAATTTAAGAAATGAACCAGAAGCCTGATGGTCATCTTGTCTGTTAAAGGAATCTGTTACTGAGAATAATTATTACCCTCTTCAAATTCCAAATTTTCCTTGGTTTGAACAATAAAAAAATTACCACAGACACAAATGATTTCATCCAATGAGGTTACTGAAGCAAATCAAGGGCAGTCAAGGGCATCCTTCTAATAGAATTACAATGAGGTGCGTTGTTATTTACCTTGTTCCCCAAAAGAAGTTTCTACAAGAAGATAGAAATTGCCGGCATTCCAAAATCACTCCCAATAAAGTTTCTGGGGCAAGGGGTCTGTTTCTCAGAAAGCCCCAAAACTTTTCCGAGCTTCTGTATCTTAAGGTTTTAAGTCTGTTTAAGTTTGTTATCTTGAAAACATGTGAAGAGACCAGTGTTCGAAAACAAGTTGATATGCAGCTTCACAGAAAAGGGCCAGAAAAGTTTTCGTGACTTTAGAGAAATGGGCCCCAGGCTCTAGTGTGGCGCTAGTACACGAAAAGACAGAACGAAGGTCAAAGTAATCACTTCGCTTGCACAAATTACAAATTACTCTGGTTATATAGTATACTGGGACAGTATGAGCATTCTCTATAAAAAGAAAAATGGAAGAGGGTTAAAAACTACCTCGTAGCAACTGTTAGAACATGCACTCTCGTGGTGCAAATGAGTCAGCAAAGCGCAAATGAGCTCTCTCTGTAAACAAAAGGAAGGGGCAAAATTCTATCTCGTTACAACTATTAATTAGAAAATGCGCTTGGCATGGTGCAACAATCGAAACTCCAGCAAAAACCAGAGAACGCAGGGCTCACCACTTGCACACCCCTGCTTTGTAATGACAGTCGAGCTCCCATGAAAACCTCATCATCGGTGATACCAGAAAATCAATAAATACAAAAAGACTTCCAAATTCCTCTTAAATGCATTTTAACTCCAAGCTTGTTTACTTCTCACCCTTCTGTTGATGCCGTAACTACTGCAACTTTGCCTTTCAGGGTAAGATTTGAAGCTGCAGTAGAATCCATTCTGACCAATTTGTGTAAATTATCTTCGCAAGGACTCGGCTTGAACACCAATTGATGCCACCGTTCTTCAGTATCGCGCTGAAGCAAGTGTCAAGACTATGTGCGTGAAAGCTGGACCGAGGGCATAAGGTCCTGGGGCACTTTCCTTTTTGTATGGAAAATCCGGTTCTCCCGGTTCTCCTAGACTGTGAGCAGTCCCTTCATAAATCAGTCGAGCGGCCCGCTTTTCTGAGACAGTCGTGTTTTGTCACGCAAACAAATATAATGACCTGATAACTCAGGTTTCGCCAGTCCTGTCTTCGCGTGTCATTCTGTTCCCCTGCAACCTCGTTCCCAGGGTCTCTCTTGTCTGTCTCCATTGTCGTAGACGCTTACGGCGCTTCGAGCTTCGCAGAAACCGACTGTTTTGCGACAATGGAGGCAGAGAAGAGAGACCCTGGGAACGAGGTTGCTTCCCCGGTACCTTCCCGAGACTGCCCCGGGTTCCTAGCTAACCTGCGATAATTATCAGTATTTCGCAGTTAAAATGTAAATCGTTACCATAAGCTAAGGTAGCCATTAAGTAACAAAATCTTCTTGAGGTCATCTAAGATCAACTGTAATAATCTAAGGCCTGTTCCAAACGTCGTACTACTTTCGTGCCGAACTCAAATGAAATTGTCATTTCGATTTAAGCAGTAGCACGCCGTTTGAAACCATTAAGCGCGGCACGACTACCTTGCACGACTACTTAGCACGCCCGGGGTAGTCATTCGATAACATCGATAATCGATAACAATCGATAAAGATCGATTAATTTTTTCGAAATTCGATAAAAATCGATAAAAGAGTTTGGTGTGAGTAATCGATAATTATCGATTTTTGAGTTGGGGCTATCGATTTTATCGATAAATATCGAAATTATCGAAACTGGCTTATCGTATCAATTATCGAAACGGAAACACCAAAAGATATTAAAGAGCTCGCAGAGATATACTTATAACAGGAACTCATTAAGAGGAGCCTCTATCTCCCATACTTGGCCTCGGAGTCAACCCTTTCCCGAGTAGATTTATTTATAGAACACCTCCCTTGGGAGATTCAGCATGCTCACTGTTGTAAAAGCCAATCTCCCTTGGGACATTCAGCACGCCCACTGTTGTAAAAGCCAATCAAAACAGAGCTATCTCAGCGTCAAGGGAATTATGATACTTTTCGCGGGAAAAACCTGTTCCTAAAAATAAATTTACTCGGGAAAGGGTAGGCTCGATTTCCGCCGCTCACTCGAGTTCGGGTATCCTCCCCGAGAAGAGACGGCTGGACGCGTGAGCGATTGATTGTGTCTGTGACGTAAATTCAAAATATAATTTATGCGAAGTTAATAGTTGCGGGGAAATAGCATTAGACATTCCCAAAAACACTGATTTTAAGAAAACAGAAATTACATAACAATGCTTAAAACGTCTGTGCGAAGTTTCCAGATGATTCGAGCTTGAGTTTGTGGTTAAATGATCGATGTGAGTTTGAATTCAACCGGCGAATCATCAACGAAATCTTCGGCTGCTTTAGCTCTCAGTCGACCTCATCGGCCCCCTCGTTTTGCCAGCAATAAACTCAGCAGTACTTTCAATTGATCTTGAGGAATTTTACTTGCTCTTATATTAGCGAAGTATGAGGAGAAAATTGCAATAACAATGGATTTGAAAACCGTATTTTGACCTTGGCGCCAACTGGAAAATCAGTGAAGTGTGCGAACTCAGGCGGTAGAAAACGACACAATTCCCATTCTCCAGCTTCTCGAACACTTTTCGTTGTCGCAATCTTGGATGTTTCCTATCTGAAAGCACTGTAAAGCTCGAACAGGCCCGGTCAAAGAATACCTTCGCAGCCAAAACATATAATTTATGCCAGACGGATTTGTGCAGGCGAGTTTCTGATTGGCGGAGATTAACAATGGCTCACCTCACGCGTCCAGCCGAGATTTCGGGAGTGAGCGCTGGCTTATTTCCCGAAACAGCGGCTGGTAATCGAGCCTAGGGAAAGGGTTGACTCAAGGAATTACAGGAGATAGAGGCTCCTCTTGATGAGCTCCTGCTTATAACAACTTCCCTGTTCGTTAAAGAATAAAAATTGCTTCATCTCTTCAACATACTTTTATTAATACTCAGCGTGTGTTTTATTTGAAATCCGCTATAGATCCCTGGCAACCTCGTTCTCAGGGCTTTTCTCCGG
>OX421447.1:57669997-57674997 GCA_949126865.1 Montipora capitata | reverse complement strand
TGGAGGAGTCAATGATGGTTCAGACATAGACCCTGGCAAAGACTGAAGCCTGCATTTGAAAGGGTAACATGATGGATTAACTTAAGGAAAAATTATAGAGGATGTTTGTCTTTATCGAATAATGTGGAACTGAGTGATAATAGCCAATTTTTTTTTCCAAAACAGTAATTTCGATCCTAAGTCATATCATAACTATGTGCATAACCTAACATCTGCTCTTCTCTTGTATGAATGCATTAGAACTCATGCATTCTTTGAAAGCGAGAATGGTTAGATACTACCAAAACTCATTTCAATGAGTTAACCAATCCCTTTAAATCATGGTATCCCTTGAAATAAATTATTAATGCATTCATGTGACTTAAAATGCTCAGTCTTTGACAGGGTCTTTGTCTGAAATGTCATCTTTAAAATTGCCCAATCCATATTCCCGAGCCCTCTCGAGAAACTGACCAAAGACACCGTTTGTTAAAGGTTGCTTTGCACCAACCTCTGACTGTGCCTTCAATCGCTTTGTTTTGCAGTTTCACAGTTTTCTTCCTTCATTTTTTTTTTTTGTCACCTTGAGATGCCTGGGTGTGAGGCAGGTCCTACAGCCTGAGCAATGGGCCATTTCCGAGTTGCTCTTTGTCTCAGTTTTGAAGCGAGTCTTGGTGCCCACCTTTTTTAGGGAAATGAGTTTGATTTACATAACAATATGCTACTCATTTCCATTTGAATGGTTGTGCACCATGACTCGCTTTGAAACTGAAGTATGCATCAACTCGGAAATGGACTATTGTGCTGCTTATGCGAAAGAGCCAAAGTGTTAACAATGTCATAATTTGGAGTCAGCCTTATTTCCATTGATATGTGGCTACTTCATAAGCTGTACTTATACCTTGCAGTCACCAGAAGACCTTTCAAGTTATGGAATAGATTGGAATGGCCCTCCACCCTCATCACTGTGGCATGGGGAGCTTGATGATGAAAGGACACCTATTGAAGTGCCAGCTGTACCAGAACTTCTACACCATGAAACACCTGTGGGCAGACAGCTTTTTTACTGATAAAATAGCACTAACGACTGCATACTACTGGAGAGATTAGAGTGATCCAGTATGCTCTTTAAAACAGGCCTCTTTTAGTTCAAGTGAATGTACTGTTTTCAGTTCCCCAAATTTTGTATCCTGAATGCTTACCCTATTGTTTGGCAAATTAAGTAGTAATACCAGCACATGTAGCTGTCCATGTGTTTGAATGCAATGGTGTTCAGGCGTCCCCTCCAGTAAAATTGCTGGGAACACTTGTTCTGACTAGCTGGTAATGGTTTATGCCCGGGGACTCCCATATGTCGTTTGGTTGGCTTGCTCATCGTATCTTTTAGGGTATAAGACGAAAAAACGCTACTTTTCCATGAAAGTGGTATCTTTTAGGGTTTTCGTGGAGAAAGTACGAGACGCTAATGCCCAGGCTAGGCTGTATTCCAAGCCGTTGTTTCTTGTGCAATGTGGCGAATTAGGCAAATAAATTGATAAATGTTGGTTAATTTGAGCAAAAAATACCACCATTGTACAGACTATGCATTGCGATCATTGGCTCTAGCACCGTAAAAGGTTCAGATGACACAGATAAGGGTTCAATTGAGCCACAGGTAATATGGCATTTTTCTGCCGTGTTCAGTGCACGTCTCTGACACAGCCACTTCACCCACAAAGGGTCTTTCTAGATTAGGATATTATAATTATCGGTAGACTTCAGTTTCCAGTACCTAGTGACTTTGTTTTTTTCACTATTCTGAATACATTGTTGACTTTTACTTACACCTACACTTTATTGCTATGTAGATGGTGTTGGACTGAGTGACCTGTTGTGCTTCTGGACGGCTGTAGGAACACTGGTAACCAAAGATGGGCCGCTGAAGGTCACTTTTGATGATGGTGCCCTTGTCTTACCATTATCTGAAACTTGTTTCAGGAAAATCATTCTTCCAACAAGACATGAAACATATGAATTATTCAAAGCAAAAATGGATATTGCTTTGAAATATGGATCAAAGGGATTTAGCTTCAGTTAGAATTGGTGCATGGACTGTTTGAAGCTGTGCTATTTTAGGTAAAGATGCACTGCATTGTGTTATCCCTCCGTGAAAGAGATCATGTTATTTGTTCAACTGTTGAATTTCAAATATATTCTCCCAAGACTTCATAGTCCAATTTCAAGACTATTGTCATGTTTAGTGTTAACAATGCCTCGTAAAACTGTAAATTTCAGCCTACATATCTCTACCTCATGTAAAAGGTCCCTAGTTTACGACCTTTTAGTTACTTCATTATGTGTTCCAGAGAAAGGAAGGGTTACATAACCTATTATTTACCCTATATGGACCTTATAGTGTACATTATAATCAATCATTGTAAAAGCAGAGGTTTGTTTGCCTCGAAACGTGTCAGTTAATGTTATTTAAAAAAACAGAGGATTAAAAAAGGTTATTAAATCCTTTCAGGGCTTTGTTATTGGTAACTATTCAAAAGTCCTGTTTAATATAATAACTTTTCGACATTTAATAAAAACCTTGTTAATGTGCAGTCTCTGTTCAAGGAAGATTAAGTATATAGTCTAAGGTCTGTATGTATAAATCCACACCATGGTAATCAGAATCCCCCATAGCATCAACTCTTTCAGCAAGAACCTGTGAACCCTCTGGCTGTAGAAGTTCTGGTACAGCTGGCACTTCAATAGGTGTCCTTTCATCATCAAGCTCCCCATGCCACAGTGATGAGGGTGGAGGGCCATTCCAATCTATTCCATAACTTGAAAGGTCTTCTGGTGACTGCAAGGTATAAGTACAGCTTATGAAGTAGCCACATATCAATGGAAATAAGGCTGACTCCAAATTATGACATTGTTAACACTTTGGCTCTTTCGCATAAGCAGCACAATAGTCCATTTCCGAGTTGATGCATACTTCAGTTTCAAAGCGAGTCATGGTGCACAACCATTCAAATGGAAATGAGTAGCATATTGTTATGTAAATCAAACTCATTTCCCTAAAAAAGGTGGGCACCAAGACTCGCTTCAAAACTGAGACAAAGAGCAACTCGGAAATGGCCCATTGCTCAGGCTGTAGGACCTGCCTCACACCCAGGCATCTCAAGGTGACAAAAAAAAAAAATGAAGGAAGAAAACTGTGAAACTGCAAAACAAAGCGATTGAAGGCACAGTCAGAGGTTGGTGCAAAGCAACCTTTAACAAACGGTGTCTTTGGTCAGTTTCTCGAGAGGGCTCGGGAATATGGATTGGGCAATTTTAAAGATGACATTTCAGACAAAGACCCTGTCAAAGACTGAGCATTTTAAGTCACATGAATGCATTAATAATTTATTTCAAGGGATACCATGATTTAAAGGGATTGGTTAACTCATTGAAATGAGTTTTGGTAGTATCTAACCATTCTCGCTTTCAAAGAATGCATGAGTTCTAATGCATTCATACAAGAGAAGAGCAGATGTTAGGTTATGCACATAGTTATGATATGACTTAGGATCGAAATTACTGTTTTGGAAAAAAAAATTGGCTATTATCACTCAGTTCCACATTATTCGATAAAGACAAACATCCTCTATAATTTTTCCTTAAGTTAATCCATCATGTTACCCTTTCAAATGCAGGCTTCAGTCTTTGCCAGGGTCTATGTCTGAACCATCATTGACTCCTCCATCTTGAAAATTACCCAATTATTTCATGAGCCCTCTTGATAAACTGACCAGAGACACTGGGTATGAGGTTGGGTCCAAAAAGAAGGGTCATTTTAGGTCTTAGTCATTTCCACCTCATTTCGAGAATCGGCTATTCAGTCCTGGGTAAGAGGAACTGTACGGTAAAGCTCTTAAAAATGAGCTGTTTTAGGTCATGGAAATAAGTTAATCATAAAAAGAGCAATCCACCTAAAATGTATTTTGCATTCACACTTAAATAAAAGAAGTACCAAAATGTCACATGCTCCCTCCCTCTGTGAAGAAAGGCCCAAACCATTTAATTTTCTGATGGTCCAGCATTTTGGGAAGGGGGTTTCAAACCAGGCATTTTGGGGAGAGGATTTACCTGCTATACCAGGAGACAGTATGAAACATAAATTTTTAACATGTTTTGTTTAAAAGGTAATCACACAAGAGTGTGCTTGCATGGAGCCCACATAGCCAGGATCTGCTAATGGAGTCATGCCAGCAAGAATCAAACATAAGGCAAAAAATAGTCTGAACCTACCATTGATTGTTCCACAGCTATTTGACTGGTTGAATTCCAAACATTCAAGAGACCAGAGATCCACAATTGCAGAGGAGATTTGTTGTGCTCTGTACTAATTGGAGCTCTTGTGTGTGCATCTACAAATTCAGCAATATGTTGATTGAGCCTTGGTAAAAAAACATAATGAAGGGCATACAGGTGGAATTCATTGGAAGGATCTAGGAGACCAGCATCTTCCATTGCATAGAACAAAGTGTAGAAGCTGTGTGTACAGCCGTAGAAGAGATCTCGCCAAAGGCGTTCAATACGTTGGTTGTGCACACTTCTTCCCGTGATGTGACTTCCCCTATCAGGACCACGGAGAGGGTGGCCCAGCATGTACCTTGCAATGTCTACGTTTTCTCCTCCCTTATCACTGCGAACTCTTGAAGGGAGGCCAAACTCTTCAACAGCATTAAGAAAATGATTGAACACAGTGTCAGCTCTGTTACTAGCACTTGCTTTCAAGTAAACAATCATCCGGGAGAAGCCATCAATTCCCCCATGTATGACGATTCTCCATCTGTCAATAAAAGAGCACAAAATAATTGTTTTGTATTTCTCAACATACATGTAGCTGTCAACCCCATTAGACAGCATTCCTAATATTTTGAGTCTTTGCTTATGCATACATTTTACATTAATTCATGACTGAAAACAATAGATTTCTGAACTGTGGGATTGGCGGGCTACAGTATGACATAATATGGATGAAAGTTGTTCAAAGGTAGGTG
>OX421447.1:57664565-57669797 GCA_949126865.1 Montipora capitata | reverse complement strand
GCACCAACAGTCCAGTTGTTCAAAATTGAATCCAGGAGTTATAGTTCTGTGTAGAACTAAGCAGGTTTCACCTACCTTTGAACAACTTTCATCCATATTATGTCATACTGTAGCCCGCCAATCCCACAGTTCAGAAATCTATTGTTTTCAGTCATGAATTAATGTAAAATGTATGCATAAGCAAAGACTCAAAATATTAGGAATGCTGTCTAATGGGGTTGACAGCTACATGTATGTTGAGAAATACAAAACAATTATTTTGTGCTCTTTTATTGACAGATGGAGAATCGTCATACATGGGGGAATTGATGGCTTCTCCCGGATGATTGTTTACTTGAAAGCAAGTGCTAGTAACAGAGCTGACACTGTGTTCAATCATTTTCTTAATGCTGTTGAAGAGTTTGGCCTCCCTTCAAGAGTTCGCAGTGATAAGGGAGGAGAAAACGTAGACATTGCAAGGTACATGCTGGGCCACCCTCTCCGTGGTCCTGATAGGGGAAGTCACATCACGGGAAGAAGTGTGCACAACCAACGTATTGAACGCCTTTGGCGAGATCTCTTCTACGGCTGTACACACAGCTTCTACACTTTGTTCTATGCAATGGAAGATGCTGGTCTCCTAGATCCTTCCAATGAATTCCACCTGTATGCCCTTCATTATGTTTTTCTACCAAGGCTCAATCAACATATTGCTGAATTTGTAGATGCACACACAAGAGCTCCAATTAGTACAGAGCACAACAAATCTCCTCTGCAATTGTGGATCTCTGGTCTCTTGAATGTTTGGAATTCAACCAGTCAAATAGCTGTGGAACAATCAATGGTAGGTTCAGACTATTTTTTGCCTTATGTTTGATTCTTGCTGGCATGACTCCATTAGCAGATCCTGGCTATGTGGGCTCCATGCAAGCACACTCTTGTGTGATTACCTTTTAAACAAAACATGTTAAAAATTTATGTTTCATACTGTCTCCTGGTATAGCAGGTAAATCCTCTCCCCAAAATGCCTGGTTTGAAACCCCCTTCCCAAAATGCTGGACCATCAGAAAATTAAATGGTTTGGGCCTTTCTTCACAGAGGGAGGGAGCATGTGACATTTTGGTACTTCTTTTATTTAAGTGTGAATGCAAAATACATTTTAGGTGGATTGCTCTTTTTATGATTAACTTATTTCCATGACCTAAAACAGCTCATTTTTAAGAGCTTTACCGTACAGTTCCTCTTACCCAGGACTGAATAGCCGATTCTCGAAATGAGGTGGAAATGACTAAGACCTAAAATGACCCTTCTTTTTGGACCCAACCTCATACCCAGTGTCTCTGGTCAGTTTATCAAGAGGGCTCATGAAATAATTGGGTAATTTTCAAGATGGAGGAGTCAATGATGGTTCAGACATAGACCCTGGCAAAGACTGAAGCCTGCATTTGAAAGGGTAACATGATGGATTAACTTAAGGAAAAATTATAGAGGATGTTTGTCTTTATCGAATAATGTGGAACTGAGTGATAATAGCCAATTTTTTTTTCCAAAACAGTAATTTCGATCCTAAGTCATATCATAACTATGTGCATAACCTAACATCTGCTCTTCTCTTGTATGAATGCATTAGAACTCATGCATTCTTTGAAAGCGAGAATGGTTAGATACTACCAAAACTCATTTCAATGAGTTAACCAATCCCTTTAAATCATGGTATCCCTTGAAATAAATTATTAATGCATTCATGTGACTTAAAATGCTCAGTCTTTGACAGGGTCTTTGTCTGAAATGTCATCTTTAAAATTGCCCAATCCATATTCCCGAGCCCTCTCGAGAAACTGACCAAAGACACCGTTTGTTAAAGGTTGCTTTGCACCAACCTCTGACTGTGCCTTCAATCGCTTTGTTTTGCAGTTTCACAGTTTTCTTCCTTCATTTTTTTTTTTTGTCACCTTGAGATGCCTGGGTGTGAGGCAGGTCCTACAGCCTGAGCAATGGGCCATTTCCGAGTTGCTCTTTGTCTCAGTTTTGAAGCGAGTCTTGGTGCCCACCTTTTTTAGGGAAATGAGTTTGATTTACATAACAATATGCTACTCATTTCCATTTGAATGGTTGTGCACCATGACTCGCTTTGAAACTGAAGTATGCATCAACTCGGAAATGGACTATTGTGCTGCTTATGCGAAAGAGCCAAAGTGTTAACAATGTCATAATTTGGAGTCAGCCTTATTTCCATTGATATGTGGCTACTTCATAAGCTGTACTTATACCTTGCAGTCACCAGAAGACCTTTCAAGTTATGGAATAGATTGGAATGGCCCTCCACCCTCATCACTGTGGCATGGGGAGCTTGATGATGAAAGGACACCTATTGAAGTGCCAGCTGTACCAGAACTTCTACACCATGAAACACCTGTGGGCAGACAGCTTTTTTACTGATAAAATAGCACTAACGACTGCATACTACTGGAGAGATTAGAGTGATCCAGTATGCTCTTTAAAACAGGCCTCTTTTAGTTCAAGTGAATGTACTGTTTTCAGTTCCCCAAATTTTGTATCCTGAATGCTTACCCTATTGTTTGGCAAATTAAGTAGTAATACCAGCACATGTAGCTGTCCATGTGTTTGAATGCAATGGTGTTCAGGCGTCCCCTCCAGTAAAATTGCTGGGAACACTTGTTCTGACTAGCTGGTAATGGTTTATGCCCGGGGACTCCCATATGTCGTTTGGTTGGCTTGCTCATCGTATCTTTTAGGGTATAAGACGAAAAAACGCTACTTTTCCATGAAAGTGGTATCTTTTAGGGTTTTCGTGGAGAAAGTACGAGACGCTAATGCCCAGGCTAGGCTGTATTCCAAGCCGTTGTTTCTTGTGCAATGTGGCGAATTAGGCAAATAAATTGATAAATGTTGGTTAATTTGAGCAAAAAATACCACCATTGTACAGACTATGCATTGCGATCATTGGCTCTAGCACCGTAAAAGGTTCAGATGACACAGATAAGGGTTCAATTGAGCCACAGGTAATATGGCATTTTTCTGCCGTGTTCAGTGCACGTCTCTGACACAGCCACTTCACCCACAAAGGGTCTTTCTAGATTAGGATATTATAATTATCGGTAGACTTCAGTTTCCAGTACCTAGTGACTTTGTTTTTTTCACTATTCTGAATACATTGTTGACTTTTACTTACACCTACACTTTATTGCTATGTAGATGGTGTTGGACTGAGTGACCTGTTGTGCTTCTGGACGGCTGTAGGAACACTGGTAACCAAAGATGGGCCGCTGAAGGTCACTTTTGATGATGGTGCCCTTGTCTTACCATTATCTGAAACTTGTTTCAGGAAAATCATTCTTCCAACAAGACATGAAACATATGAATTATTCAAAGCAAAAATGGATATTGCTTTGAAATATGGATCAAAGGGATTTAGCTTCAGTTAGAATTGGTGCATGGACTGTTTGAAGCTGTGCTATTTTAGGTAAAGATGCACTGCATTGTGTTATCCCTCCGTGAAAGAGATCATGTTATTTGTTCAACTGTTGAATTTCAAATATATTCTCCCAAGACTTCATAGTCCAATTTCAAGACTATTGTCATGTTTAGTGTTAACAATGCCTCGTAAAACTGTAAATTTCAGCCTACATATCTCTACCTCATGTAAAAGGTCCCTAGTTTACGACCTTTTAGTTACTTCATTATGTGTTCCAGAGAAAGGAAGGGTTACATAACCTATTATTTACCCTATATGGACCTTATAGTGTACATTATAATCAATCATTGTAAAAGCAGAGGTTTGTTTGCCTCGAAACGTGTCAGTTAATGTTATTTAAAAAAACAGAGGATTAAAAAAGGTTATTAAATCCTTTCAGGGCTTTGTTATTGGTAACTATTCAAAAGTCCTGTTTAATATAATAACTTTTCGACATTTAATAAAAACCTTGTTAATGTGCAGTCTCTGTTCAAGGAAGATTAAGTATATAGTCTAAGGTCTGTATGTATAAATCCACACCATGGTAATCAGAATCCCCCATAGCATCAACTCTTTCAGCAAGAACCTGTGAACCCTCTGGCTGTAGAAGTTCTGGTACAGCTGGCACTTCAATAGGTGTCCTTTCATCATCAAGCTCCCCATGCCACAGTGATGAGGGTGGAGGGCCATTCCAATCTATTCCATAACTTGAAAGGTCTTCTGGTGACTGCAAGGTATAAGTACAGCTTATGAAGTAGCCACATATCAATGGAAATAAGGCTGACTCCAAATTATGACATTGTTAACACTTTGGCTCTTTCGCATAAGCAGCACAATAGTCCATTTCCGAGTTGATGCATACTTCAGTTTCAAAGCGAGTCATGGTGCACAACCATTCAAATGGAAATGAGTAGCATATTGTTATGTAAATCAAACTCATTTCCCTAAAAAAGGTGGGCACCAAGACTCGCTTCAAAACTGAGACAAAGAGCAACTCGGAAATGGCCCATTGCTCAGGCTGTAGGACCTGCCTCACACCCAGGCATCTCAAGGTGACAAAAAAAAAAAATGAAGGAAGAAAACTGTGAAACTGCAAAACAAAGCGATTGAAGGCACAGTCAGAGGTTGGTGCAAAGCAACCTTTAACAAACGGTGTCTTTGGTCAGTTTCTCGAGAGGGCTCGGGAATATGGATTGGGCAATTTTAAAGATGACATTTCAGACAAAGACCCTGTCAAAGACTGAGCATTTTAAGTCACATGAATGCATTAATAATTTATTTCAAGGGATACCATGATTTAAAGGGATTGGTTAACTCATTGAAATGAGTTTTGGTAGTATCTAACCATTCTCGCTTTCAAAGAATGCATGAGTTCTAATGCATTCATACAAGAGAAGAGCAGATGTTAGGTTATGCACATAGTTATGATATGACTTAGGATCGAAATTACTGTTTTGGAAAAAAAAATTGGCTATTATCACTCAGTTCCACATTATTCGATAAAGACAAACATCCTCTATAATTTTTCCTTAAGTTAATCCATCATGTTACCCTTTCAAATGCAGGCTTCAGTCTTTGCCAGGGTCTATGTCTGAACCATCATTGACTCCTCCATCTTGAAAATTACCCAATTATTTCATGAGCCCTCTTGATAAACTGACCAGAGACACTGGGTATGAGGTTGGGTCCAAAAAGAAGGGTCATTTTAGGTCTTAGTCATTTCCACCTCATTTCGAGAATCGGCTATTCAGTCCTGGGTAAGAGGAACTGTACGGTAA
>OX421447.1:57654565-57659565 GCA_949126865.1 Montipora capitata | reverse complement strand
CAAAATATTTTTCTCAGCAGACTGACAGCTGAAGGTATTTGAATGTTTTTGATATAATAAAGCAAGCAGAAAAGATGTAAATGACCAGGCAAAGTCGTGGGTACGAAATGCACAGTCAGTCAATTTGCAGGAGTTGCAGAGAGGGAGGGAAGCCATACCCCCCACTTTTTTCATACAGTGTTGTTTTTTCCTAAACGTCTCCCCCTCCCCTCACACTTCTGTAGTCCACACCAAAACCTAGCCCCGTGGCACCTGGTTTGTCTGGTGTCCAGTCGTTAATATTGACCCTCCTGCAATGTACATGACCTTATGCAGCAATTCACTGAAACCACCCTCAGATTACTTTGTTAAGGCCATAGTTTACCTTATATTAGTTTATTCATGACACCTTTTCAAATTCCAAAATTAAAGACCTAAGGGTCATTTAGATGACAATCAATGCCAATCTGAAACACTTACCCGAAATGGTTTAAATGCAGCTATTGATGAAATGAAAATTACTGATCCACCCCTAAAAAACACAAACAATTCGCAAAATGTTATTAATAAACAAAATGTCTTAAATAAGCCAATCTGTTACAAGTATTATACTCAACAGAATATCACATTTCTGATTGGTCAATGACCAATGCATAAATAGGTTAAAGTGTGCAATACGAAAGTTGCAATGGAAACACAGTGATCGAGTGATTCTGATAAGTATCTAAATAAATGAAAAATCGTATGACCTTGCTCAGGACTGCATTTAATATTTTCAGGATTGTACAGGGCGCGACGAAAGTGCTGTCCGATAGCCCGGGGCTAGTGGAATGACTTGTCGGGCTAGCGTTTTCTTATCGTAGCTTGCCCGATGGGCAAGCACCGTTGGTTCCCCATTTCTGATGATAAATTGAGCTTTTATACAAAAAAGTGTGTAGCAGAAAGCTCCTGAGAGAAAATGATAATGTTATGAGGCCAAATTATCGTAGCGTGACGACGTTTTGCACCGCGTCCGTAAATAACGTGATGACTTTTTCTGCTTACAAAAGCGACCGAAATATATTTTATAAACAATTTAATTTCGGGCTAGCTCCTCAGACCTTCGGGCTAGTAACCTCAAGTAACAGCTTGCCCGAAGGGCAACCTGATCTTTTCATTTTCGTCTCACCCTGTTGTATGGTAATTTGTCTATGCTCATGCAGTTTTGAGA
The DNA here is from genome assembly GCA_949126865.1 of Montipora capitata. Classification (NCBI taxonomy): domain Eukaryota; kingdom Metazoa; phylum Cnidaria; class Anthozoa; order Scleractinia; family Acroporidae; genus Montipora; species Montipora capitata. The sequence goes on along the minus strand of OX421447.1, from coordinate 57,658,376 downwards.
ACTTCCAAAGCAATTTTGTGCTTATAAATAGTGAAATGCACTCATGTTTAAATGATTTCCTATACTTACAGATCCATTGTGTGTGTAAGTTTCAGGATGTTAATTTGAACGAACTTTCAAGATCCTTTGAAGAAAGAGATTTTTTAAAAACAACTTTTTAAAAGGTTTTAAGTTTCATTCAGTTTGAGTGCAATAATGAGTGCAATTCATATGATAATCTTTATTGGAAATAAAAACCTGGAGTTATAATTGTTTCCCATAACTGTTTAATTTAAGTACTGGGTTAAGGCGGGGGGTGGCTCTTAACTACCAAACTTTTGCTATGGACTCCTTCAAATAATCATTTCTCAAGTAACTTTTTTTGCCAAGTGTATTCTATTTAATATTTCTTTGTCTGGTTTGACTCACAACCATATTTGGTAAATCACATGACCAAAACAGAAAATGCCTAAAAACTCAGCGAGTTAACTATGTTTTTCACAAATTTTTAATGCAACAGTACAAGAACAGTCTAACTCAAAATCTGTAGAAATTCCATGCTGCAGTTTACGAAAATCAATGGAACAGTTTCCAGTAAAAAAACCGCCTCTTCCTTTTGTTTCCTGCGAGTTTTTACATGTTTTTCACTAAAACCCACAGTAGAGGACTGGGACCAGTTCCGTCAGTGATGTCAGATTTCCATTGCAAAGTTACTTAGAACTGCTAATCAAAGAACCTTTGATGCTACCTTTTATTAGGGCTCTTTGACTAAAAAGCTTCTTAATTATGCAACTATTGCCTTCTGTAGTCAAGTACCACCCACCTTAATATAATTATATTGGAGATAGTTAGATTTTCCTACTAGCTGCCTTTGTCAATGCAACACCTGTAAAAGTGATTGTTGCCAGGCAAAACAAGTCAGATTAAAATATTTACAAGCTGCGAGCATTGTCCCTTGGATGGAAAATATTCAAAGTTATACATCAAGAGCTTAACAATCATTGCAGAAGCGCTTTGCTAAACTTAGATGATCAGAAGTTAAAAAATGCCAACCTTCTTTTTTCCATCAGTGGAATGGTGTCCTTTGCCAGCATGAATGCTGATTTTAAATTGACATCAAATATCTGCAATTTCACAAAAAGGCAATAATTGACAGTACAGGTGTACATGTATATACAAATATCCTTCCTACCGGTAATTCGATGATTAATATGACATCTACATAATAGCATGAGAACAGAAAAACCAAGTTGTGAAGTTAAAAATATAAGTGAAATAAAAACAGACCAAAACAAATTCACGATTCCTTTGAAAACTCTTAAGAAAATTTGGCAGTAATACTAAACATCACCTCCCTCCAGTTTGAAATGTATGTTTTATCAGGAGTTGGGATTCCCAAGGGTAACCAGCTATGGTTGACATTGTACAGTCTGAGAATTAATACGTAAGTATTATTAATCTATCACATATTACCTTGTCCCACGCATCCTCAGGTGTCTGAAATTTAAAAAAAGTTATCAAGTTATTTTCATGTCATAACAGAACATTATTTTGTCATTGATTGCTTCATTACCTGAATAAGCGGTCGAAACACTGGATTTACTGCTGCATTTGATACTAAGATATCAATTCCACCAAAGTGATGTAATGTCTGTAAGACAAAAAATGTTCACTGTTATCAGCATTGCTGTGAATCAGTTGCTTTTAAATCGAGGCATAGCCAAACGAGGAAGGAAGTTACCAAGAGTTACTCTAGATCACCAATGAAAACCTCTAGGAGGAGGAAAATTGCACAGCAATGCTCTTAACCTGTCCAGTTACTGAAGGTCACAAGCAAGCCTGACTATTTTTCTTCTCCACTTCAAATAATTTAATACTTCCATACATAAAGTAAAAACCATCACAAGGAGCGGGGTTAGGGTACCAAAAAAACTCAACCCCGATACAAATACCAAGCCTTAGAACTAAACAAGGGCATACTGGTAGATTTAAACTTAAGGCACCATGCTGATCTAACTTCCCCAAATCTTCGCACTTGGAGCCCAAAAACAAGGTACTGCTCATTCATAGTTAATTAAACTGCAAATAATAATCCATCACTTCATACATTTCGTGATGTGTGCAAAGACCCAAAGTGACACAGAATTTAAATACTGGTAAAATAAATGCTGTCTCCCTATTTTATGTTCACTTGGTAGTAATCTGTTTGAACATTAAGACTGTTTTCAAAAGTGGCATTATAGTAACGATGCCCCCGCTGCCTAAAAAGACAAAAGAATGTGAAATGAGATTATTTTATTCTAATGGACTTGGGGACCACTAAGTTTCAAAGTGCTTACACAGTTAGTGCTATGCCTGCTTCTCAAAATGCAAAGAGTGATATTTACTAGTCTTTGATGCCCTTGGGATGAAGCAGAAGAGATACTACCCAGTAAGTTACATGTATCAAGAAAAATCAACTTTCCCAACACAATAGCATGCTCACACTGGAATAGAAGCACATGATCTAAAAAATGGCAATAGCTGAAAAAGCAGAGTGAAGGGATGTTGTGCAAGAAATTACATCCAAGGCCAAACAACAATGACAGAGATGCTTCCTCCTCAGAAAAAGCCCCTAATTTCAACTCAAATGAACTCTGATTTAAAGCAGTTGACAGGTTGTTTGTGAGGCAGGGTAATTATCATTAATTTGGCACGGAATCTGAAATTTGATCATTTGCTATTGTTGCTTTAGGATCTCCCTGGATCAATTCTTCCAAGTGAATGCACTTATTTAAACAGTTGAATGGTCGTCCTTATCGGTTGTGATGTTGGGCTGATTAATTTTTTTTTTTCATGCACCCTTGAAGGGGCTGTGTCATGAAATTCAGCCAAATTCGGCAACTGGGAACTGGCAACCAAATAAAAGCGAAGCATAAAATTAAAACAACTATAAATTAAAATACTGAAGGAAGGTTTAAAAAAAAAATACAGCACAATAATACAAAAGGATTAGGCAGGGATGGGCAAAATGGAAGAAGACTGAAATGTATTTCAATGTATTGTGGTTTTCGAAAACTGTTCAATCTTACTAACAGTTTTTCAAAGTTTACTGCTGGTGTTTGTAACTTAAATTGTCATGTACTCTAGACAGACGTTTTTTACCACAAAGCTTTGATTTGCGTTGTTCAAAATAATTTCTGGGTTAACATTACTGTAACAGTGATGTAAGTTGCATAGCAAGTTGGGGCGAGTAATACATGTAAGTAAAACTACACAATTCAAAATCCACTGCCATGACACATCCTCTAAATTAAGACCCTCTCACCTGGTCAATAAGATTTTTCCGATGTTCGGGGTTCGCAACATGGCATACCACGCCTTTTACAGAACACCCTTGCTCTTCCTTTTCCACCTCAGAAACAGCTTTAGTCACATTTTCCTTCTCTCTGCTACTAATCATTACCTTTGCTCCATCTCTTGCAAGCTGTTTGGCAATTGCCAGGCCTATCCTATAACAATAATTTTAAATTTCAAATAAACCAACATTGGAGGGAAAGCAAAAAGCTAACATTTTGAGAGTTACAGTGTACATAGCCCTTCAAACTGACGAAAGGGCCAATGCTCGCAACAATATCACCTTTCTAGTTTCCCTGTCCTAATCAATTCTCTTCTATTCTTTAAGCTGATATACGAAATTAATGTGCTTCATTCACCACCCATGCAGCACCACAGTGTAGAACCTACATGTAACCCTACGAACTGGCAAACAATGAGCCTAATAAGAAAATCCTGGCAACCTTGTGTGTTTAAAAAGTGTGTTATCAAAATGTATAGTTATGTTTGTCATATC
>OX421447.1:57642065-57649565 GCA_949126865.1 Montipora capitata | reverse complement strand
TTTTGAACCACGAATATAAAAAGTTACCATCAGCGAAAAACATTTTGGGAGATTTTTGCTAAGTTGAATTTCGTTATTGTACTTTTGGCTGCACAAGTAAATCGCAAAATCGAAAGTGACATCAAATTCAGCGGGCGCCGTGATCAAGTTAGTTACCGCAGCGTGTTTACTCGCAAAACAGTGAAACATCTGTGTCAAATGATGGCAAGATACCGGGTTTTTGTTTTTGTTAGTTTTCTTTTTCTTTCAAGTGTTATAAGTTTGACAAGTTTGACAAGAAATGTGCGAATTCAACACAAAGATCACAATCGCCCAACTCTTGAGGTTGACAAGTGTTTTTGCAAAGTCCAAAATTTACTCTCCAAGACGAGGTTATTTATCACCAGGTAATTCCATCGTTTTGGAAATAGCAGCTACTTTATTATTCATCAGCGTCACAATTTTTTGCTGATTCTGGCGCTCATTATATTTTGTTGAAACTCAAGCACACTTCCAACAGACCTGTTTATTTTCGTGAACCCTTCCTATTTCAATTGCGTGCGTGCAAACAAGACACACAATCCGTATCACAAAGCATATGCAATTAAGTAAATTTCTGACAGTTCACATCAAACCCTTTTCTAAAGAACCTTGATCGTCAATAATGAAACACAAAAGAGACAACAAGCTTTCATTCAAATAATTCTTCACTGTCACATTTCCATTTTTTACAAAATGAATGTAACTTGCCAGACAACTTAGATGCGACTTCAGCAAACACTGTGATGCATTCAAGGCGTTCGATTCTTTCATTGTTTGTTAAATCCATAAAAGAATTGCCATTTGATTTCAGTGTTGTATATAATTCCAAGTTAGTAAAATATTAGAAACAAAGCTCACTATCCAACGGTCCAACGGTGAAAAATGAAATTGTTGTCGAAGACCATTACTCGTTGCTTTAAAGATTCCAGATAACTATTTTTCACCGCCTGTCTTGTTCATCCAATTGACGTTCGATTCTTGAGCTCCATGAGGGTATATTTGGTTTAAAGATGCACTAAAACGCCATTCGCGTTACAATGACTTTCGACGCCATTGAAGATTAATTAAATGTTCTCCTGTGTGCACCAGAGAAATCTACGCATTACCCCGGCCCCCTCAAACCTAACAAAATACGCACAGAAGACTCTTTGCACAAGACACAATTTAGCAGGGAAGTGACAGGCAAGACTTTTCCCGACACAGAAAAAAATAAAAAACGACGAAATGAAACGCAGGTTCCGACTGAGTTTGGCAACCCAGTAAAAAGAGAGATCTGTGAATTTATTTCGCGAATTAGGTTTCCTTCATTGAACGTTGGAATTTCCATAAGTGCTTCACTGTTTTCAAATGTATCAATGATCTCCGACAGCTTTATCTTGTTTTTGTGCGGGGGAAACCCAGCGAAGACGATGGTTTGCATGGCGTGATTGAGGTGGTTAGATGAGGGAAACCGTAGGCGCGGGATTTAAAGCTAGAGATCTGAGCTTTGGCTAGCCTGTATAACAGACCGAGCGCCGAGCGCCGAGCGCGAGCCCGAGACGATAGCCCGAGAGCTCTTCCATTATGGCGTCTGATACGTGTTTCGTGGCGACAACAGCATCCACCGCCTCCAAGCAGGCCTTGGTAGAAGCCCCATCGTATGTAAACCCTTTTCGAAATCTTTTCTTGAAGATATAGATTGTAGATGCAAAGTACCAGTCATGCTTCCTTTCTGTTCATTGGGCAGTCAATAAACTCAATATCCGCTTTGATGATTAGATAGCACCGGAGGGGGTATTAAGGAACTTATGCACACGACCGTGACGTTATTTAGAAGTGACAGCAACCGGAACTTGTGCATCTTTTTTCCATTAGAGATAATTAGTTTAGGAATGATTATCGGAAGACACTACTGTCCTGGCATGCGATTTTAATTTATGTCTGCAAAGAATGGAAACTTGTCATTACAATCATGAATTCCTATTGGCCTAACAAAGTTGTTATTTATTCCGATGATTGATAAACCAACGCGTGTTCACAGAACTTCAGCCAGTCTTATTGACAATATTTTTGTTAATAATCCGGATCAGGTTGTTGTAAGTGGCAACCTTATTACTGATGTTAGCGACCACTTTTCGCAGTTTTGTATCCTGGCGTCGACAATAGACAGATTCAAACAAAAGCAAATCAAGAAGCGTGATTTCTCTCACTTTTGTTCTGACACCTTTAATGATGAACTTGCCACAATTGATTGGAATTTAATCATAAGAGACCAGGTACAAACATAGACGAGATCTTCACACCGTTCTATAAAACAATTAATAAAATTGTATATAAACGTGCTCCAATTATAACTTTCTCAAAGCGCAAGATCAAACAATTTTCAAAGCCACGGTTAACCAAGGGATTACGAATTTCAATCCAAACAAAAGATTGATTATATCAATCCGGTGATTTTGAGAAATATAAATATTACAGGAACAAAATTTGTACTCTGATTCGCTTAAGTAAGAAAAGTTATTGTCATGAACTTTTCAAGAACAACTTGAATGATATGCGGAAAACGTGGCAAGCTATAAAATTAATGCGCTACTAAACCGTCGGAAGAGATGTCTTAAGCCAATCAATAAACGTAAGGATCCATAAATTAATAATAGCATCGTCGATGACCCATCGCGTATACCCAAAATTATAGTATTTCTCATCTGTTGGTAATAATTTAGCAACTAAAATGCCTCAAGCTCAGCATTCTTATATGAACTGTCTCAGTAATGCGCCGATCAAAATCGAAACTTCAACATCCCCCTCCCCCCCCCCCCCGGGAAGCCCACGAGCATTTGATTATCCTCTGTGCCGGGGAGTGGGGAATTTGACCTGTGCCTGCGTGGGGTGGGGAAAATTAAACCGGAAGTTTCACGTTTCAAATAATTTTTTTTTCGGGCAACACGTGTTTGGACGAGATGGAAAGAGTTTAAAGGAAGAGATGTAGCATTTGTGAGCGGTTGGCTCACGAAAAAGGTCTTCAAAAGGTCTTTATTAATGACTCTTAATATCATTTAATATCTACGATTTTCTTTTTCTTTTTTTGTAAAGCGCTTAGAACAGGACTGGATAAGCGCTATATAAGTAGTTTTATTATTATTATTATTATTATTATTATTATTATTATTATTATTAAAGACGGCAGGAGCCGACGACGATTGTTCTTTAGTAGAGAATGACAGACAAATCCGACGATAGGGTAGGGCATTTGAACACCATTTTGGCCCGAGGGGGCGGGAATTTGAACGATCCAATCTTGAAAAGTTCAAATGCCCGGGATTTGCCCGGGAGGGGGGTGGGATGTTAAAGTTTCGAGTTGATCGGCGCATAATTCCAAATCACCAGATACTTCATTCTTCTTTAAGCCTGTTACTTCGCACGAAGTGAAACTTGAAATTTTTACCATTCCGAATAATAAACCACATGGCCTGTATTCTTGTCCTACAAAACGTTTGAAATGCTCTTGTCATGTAATATATCCTGTCCTTGCAAGTCTTCTCAACAAGTCTGTCAGTCTAGATGCATACCCTTCTAAATTGAAAATGTCCAAAATTGTACCAATCTACAAAGCTGATGACGAAACTGATGCCTGCAATTTATAGACCAATTTAATTATTGTCAAACTTTAATAGAATTTTTGAGACAATTATGTACAGCAGAATGAAGATTTTCATAGAAAAACATCAGCTATTATCTTCATCCCAATACGGTTTTCGTCAAGCGCACTCACCTGATCATGCTATACTTGACATGGTAAAAACCATCCGTACCAATATGGACAGATGATTTTTTTCCTGTGGGGTGTTCATCGACCTTAAGAAAGCTTTTGATACTGTCGACCATAAAGTTTTACTTGATAAACTTAATATTACGGCTTTCGAGAAATCGTTAATCAGTGGTTTTCCTCTTAAACAAATCGTACTCAAACAACTTACATTTCAGATAAAGAAGTAGTCAGTATTGTGGTGTACCCCAAGGGTCCGTTTTAGGGCCGCTCCTCTTTTTGTTATACGTTAACGATATTCAACATTGCTCCAATTTTTCCTTTTTGCGGATGATACTAATGTCCTTTATTCTCACCAATCTCAAGACATTGGAATTAATTGGAAATGCTGAACTGAACAACTTATTTAATCGGTTAACCAGAAAATAATAAACTTACACTTAATATAAAGAAAACAAACTTTGTTATTTTTCGCCCACACCAAAAAAAGCTTAATGACCTGCCCAGATTAATATTTTTGATAATGAAGAAAATAGGAATGTTATTCTTGAACATAAGAACTGCATTAAATTTCTTGGGTTAATGATTGATGAAAATCTAAGTTGGAAAGACCATATTCATACCCTTACAACAAAAATAAGCAAAACTGTCGGTTTAATCGCGAAGTTAAGACATACTGTTCCTAATCGAACTCTTCTTAATATTTACAAGTCCCTCATTGTACTTTATATGACGTATGGAATGGCTTCTTGGGGAAATGCATCTGAAACCTTGTTAAATATTTAAAGTTTTTATACTTCAAAAACGTGCACTCCATCTTATTCATTTTGCCCCAGCAAGGGAGCAGCTATGCAATACCTCTTTTCTTGAAAAGAAAACTTCTACCGCTCAAAGCCCTATATTATGAGAAAATTGTTAATTTGATGTATGACATCAGCACTAAGGCCTGGTTTTCACTAGCGACGCAAGCATTAACGCAAGCAACACACGCAAGCGCATTTACTTGTTGTTAATTAGTGTCCACTGTTCGAACAAAAGACTCTAATAAACTACAAGCTACTGAGTTTGCGTATGCTTCTTGTGCTTTTGCTTGCGTCTATAGTGCAAACCAGGCTTAATTTTGCACCGATTAAAATTTCGAATTTGTTTTCTAAAATTACTAGTGTTCATTCTTACAGCACACACTCATCGACTTCCGAGCATTTTTTTACCAAACAATCCGCACTTAACATTCAAAGTAAGGCCTTTTCACGTGTTGGTGTTAAAATCTGGAATGGGATACCAACTAGTCTCAAAAACGTATCCAGAAATTGTTTTAAAATTTAAAACTATTAGAACAAAACTAAAATTCTAGAAACTGAAAACTGCTATGCCGATATAGATACCTTAATTAACAAGATCAAAAATTAAATTTCCAACTGAACTTAAATTTAGTCTGTAGTTTTCCTCTTTATATATTGTTCTTTCACCTAGACTGCTTTCTTCTCCTTTTCTCCTAAATTATCCTACTTTCTAAATATTTGAAAGCACGAAGAGTAATGTTTACATGTTGTTGTTGTATGTAATAATAATTTATTCCTTTACAAAAAAAAATTGTCGAAACAATTCTGTGTACAGTCTGGCTTGCCACGATTAGCTTCTTGCTATTTGCAAGCCAGCCTAGTAACAACTTACACTGTTTGCTGTAAATAAATAAAACTTGAAAACTTGAAATGTTCCATGCCGGTTACCGACCATCAACACCAAAAAGGCCTCATACGAGGTACACGCGTCTTTTTAATAATAATAATAATAATAATAATAATAATAATAATAATAATAATAATAATAATAATAATTTATTCATTTATATAGCGGATATATAGAGAGGATATTACAAGGAAATGCTGAAAGTATCTCTCACAAGTGAGCTTACTTTCAGCACGCGAAGAAAAAAATCCTATCCCCAAGCGGCCATGTAATGTTCTGTTTATTATATAGAGATGATGAAATGTCTAGATTTAAAACAACTTGTTTTACTCATTTTCGAAATGACGAAAAAGTGGTCACCAACCGCAAAACACGCATGTTGTGTAACATGAAATAAGATATGAAAGTTATCAGAAACAAATCATGATGATGTAAAATTCTGCAATTAAAATGTTAATTTTGTAGAGAAGAATTATACTGAAGCACAAAAGTACCTTACAATGAAGGGGAAGCTCCCGTTTTATTGGCTAATCGTGTTCGTTACTATGACGACACCTATATTCTCACATGTGAAAGATGCGCGCGGTGAAGATATGATTTTTTAGTAAAAGGAGAAATCCTGGTATTTCATCAGCTTCTATATAATAAACAAAGCTCTATACCGCTTTACAGTTATGACATTAAATGGAAAAACTAAATCTATATTAATTTAAACTAAAATTAGGCATAGACTTAAAAAATAAAAATAATTAAACAAAAGCATTCTAAAAGGATGAGTTTTTAAACGCGATTTAAACACAGCGAAGGAAGGGCTTTACTTAATTTCAAGGGGTAAATCGTTCCTTAACTTGGGGGCGGCGACTGAGAAGGCTCTATCTCTATAAGATTTTAGACGTACCCTAGGAACTTACAGAAGATATTTTCCAGCAGATCGTAAACTCCTTGGTGGATTATAGCGGACTAAGAGTTGAGTAATGTAGGAAGGAGCCAGGTTATTAATTGACTTGTAAGTCAATAGTAAGACTTTAAAAACTATTCGCTGATCTACCGGAAGCCAATGCAATGCCTTGAGATTAGGACGTACATGCGCAGCCCTAGGCTGTTGAGCTCAAATCCAAAGTAGTCAAGCATGTGTTGACTTTGATAGCTTCAGAGAGGCATTCAGCGCCAGCGAAACCAATTCTTTTCACCTTCAACTTCAAAGTAGTCAAGCATGTGTTGACTTTGAGAGCCTCAGAAATGGATTCCGCGCCAGCAGAATCGATTGGGTTCTCGCTCAAATCCAAAGTTGTCAAGAATTTGTTGACTTTGAGAGCCTCAGAAAGGGATTTGGCGCCAGCAGCGCAGATTTCGTTGTGACTCAAATCCAAAGTAGTCAGGCATGTGTTGACTTTGATAGCTTCAGAAAGGGATTTAGCTCCAGCGGAACCAATTCCGTTCCAACTCAAACCCAAAATAGTCAAGCATGTGTTGACTGTGAGCACCTCAGAAATGGATTCAACGCCAGCAACATCGATTTGGTTCCCACTCAAATCCAAAGTAGTCAAGAATTTTTTGAGTTTGAGAGCCTCAGAAAGGGATTTGGCGCCAGCAGCGCAGACTTCGTTGTGACTCAAATCCAAAGTAGTCAGGCATGTGTTGACTTTGATAGCCTCAGAAAGGGATTCACCACCAGCAGAACCAATTCCGTTCCAACTCACACCCAAAGTAGTCAAGCAAGTATTGACTTTGAGAGCCTCAGAAAAGGAGTCAGCGCCAGCGGTACCAATTGTGTTCCGACTCAAATCCAAAGTAGTCAAGCATGTGTTGACTTTGAGAGCCTCATAAAGGGATTTAGCGCTAGCATCAATACCGAAGCTGTTGTTACTCAAATCCAAAGTAGTCAAACATGTGTTGACTTTGAGAAATTCAGAAAAAATGTTCCAATGCCATATAGGAAACACAGCTAGATCTTTAACAAGAAAGGTCTGTCCGAAGGACTGAAGTAACTTAGACTGAAGGTTCTCGCCATGACATTTGCAATCCAATATGCAAACAAGTGCTAA
>OX421447.1:57619565-57632065 GCA_949126865.1 Montipora capitata | reverse complement strand
ACCCAGGAATGGTGAAAGTCGGCCTTGGGAGGACGCCCAAAATACAGGAGTACATGCGGCTGACATTTCAAGTTTCAATCAAGCACTTTGTCTCCCACTTCCCCTTTTGAGCCACACCAAGTTGTTGTCTTGTTGATGTTAAGTATAATAATTTTGTGTCCCCAAACGTGAGGAAGTTGATTAATTATACAATCAGGCACAAAAGTGTTGAAACATTTCCGCAAATGGAATGTCTTCGAACCGAGATCTGTACTTCCCCTGATAGAAAAAATATCCTTTTCCGTCCATGGTCATCCCCACTCCCTAATCCAGTTTAATTGAGGCGGGCTTTGTAGACGCCGTCACGAGGTTACAACATCAGGTAGGTCAACTTACACTTTCAACAAAGGAGAAACTTTGTTTTTGGGTAGTGTCTCAACTATTTTTGTCCTTAATGGCAGGTTTGGATGTGTCAGAAATCTATATTACCATAATCACTAGTCAGCACCTCCTTTGCTCCTGCTTTAACGAATTGAGGACAAGGATTTTCCAAGACTGCCCCTGCGCTCTAATCCCTCCCGGAGTTAGCTCATAAGACCTAATAACAGGTACCCCCGTTTAAAAAATAATGACAAATGTCAATGACAATAAGAGTGACAAATACTTGTTATTAAAAGGAATATTTAATCTGTCTCAAATCATGGCTTGTTAGAAGCATGTAAACTAATCTATACTCAACTATCCATAATGCAGTTTTTGTTTTTTGTTTTTTTTTTTAACAAGAATAGCAACTGCAACTAATTTGTCCGCATTACAACTGAAACTTATTAGTCATCTGTTAACCTTTTGGAAATCTGTTTCTGATTATATCTTCTTCTTTTTTTACACGAATGCAACATGACCAATATTTCTTTACTCGATTTCAAGGAGCAATACACCACTTCAAGGTACTTTGGAATTTAACTGGCGTATGATTAAACGAAACATTTGAAAACAAACATTGCACCTACACCTTATAATACGTCCACCTTATAATACGCCACCTGGCAACTTTCTTTGGATGGTAGGAGAACTTGTCGTAACAACCACGTGTTACATCATGCTTTTTGCGTGCATTTCGCGTGGGCCTGATATTAATAATTATGATTTTTTAAATTAATTCTTAGGCCCCTCCACACGTATCCGGAGACTTTTGTGTCCGCAAATTCTTTTATGCGGATACACCTTGTGTCCACACGTGTCGGCCATATACGCTCGGTGTATCCGGAGATTTCTGTATACGCTCTCCAGAGTGGAAATTTCTGTATACGCTGCGTATCCGGATACGTGTGGACGCTCGTATCCGTATATTTTTGTAGACGGTGACGTCACAGTATCAGAACCAGTCTTTTTCTGCGCGAGATTTTCCAAAATGGCAGCGAGCAGAAATGTTGTCTGTTCAATGCTACTAGGACTACTGTTTTTCTCTTAATTGAGACATTTTTTATGGTGTTTTTTAACAGGAATTTTCTTCGCTCTTCAAATTCACACGTGTTGAAACCTCAAGAAAGCCGCGAATTTGGCGCCCAAATTATCGCAGGCTCAGCTTTCTTTGTAATGCGCATGCTCTGTTGACTAATCCTTTGAGATGTCCGGATACGAATCGGATACGTGTGGACGGTCGTATACGATTCGTATACGCTAGGTGCAGACGCAGATATTTTTGTATCCGCATAAAAAAATTTGCGGATACAAAAATCTCCTTAAACGTGTGGACGGGGCCTTAAGGATTATGGAACACCAAATTACTATGACCACGTAGAATGGTAGGTAAATTCAATTGGACAGAATTAGGTACACAATGCATGAAAGGTAGATGCCTTTCATCCCGATAATAGGCACAGGTCAGGTTTACTTTTCGCATTGTACGACCAAGTATTAACTCAGCATATATATATTATGGCAGGAATTGCATTTTAAAACATCATGGACGAAGAAGTAACAAAGAAAATGAACACAAACTTCACACGTCACCAAGAACGTCTCTTCCTCGTTCAGTGCCTAAGCCGCACAGGCGTAAATATAAAGCCTGACAGTTCTCACCACTTTATGTTACCACTCCATTGTCCACAGTTTTAAACAATATTGAAAGTCCACGATGCCTTTTCTCTTAGGATATTTGTGAATTCCTCAGCCAACTCGTTGTAAGACTGGTACGTAGAGGGCAACTCCAGGGTTGGTCCACACGTGTGTGCGATGGGGGTTCTCCCTATACCTTCAACTGAGTTGAATGACACGGAAATTGTTTGCAGTACCATCACGTCAGAGCCAGTTACAAACTTCAGAAAGGTCTTCAGGGACACTGCATCAAGGGATTTAATGAACTTTTTTAAAAAGCTCAAAGATTCTTTTTCTGCATCTGAAGTTGGCTTGGCATCTAGAGCTTTGATAACTTTCTTGGCAGTTGGCTTGTTATCCAAGAACAATTGCCTAAGACTCTCTACGTTAGCAAAGTCGGCATTTTCTTTCAGAACTCCTAGCACAGGGGCCCAGCAGTTGGCGATGTACCTTGGCTTTTGAATGATTTCTTGGTGCGCAAGCTCAGCAAATAGACTTCTGATATTTTGCGGCTTAGGTTTTCGATAGCACTTGTAACTTGACAGAAACTCAGTGAGATCTTCGTCATCAGCTTGAAAGTCTTCCGACAACACTCTTTCCAACACTTCTCTTTCGTCAGGAGTGATGTATGATTTAAATGACAGAAGAAGGTCTGCCTCTGTAATCGTCTCCTCGCCGTGTAGGCAGGATGCCAGGAATACTGGAGATAGGCATACGGGCACATAACCTGTTTCTTTTAAACCATACAGCAACACACGCCCAATCGCTTCCCATTCATGTTTTTGATGATCATGTCGGATGGAAGGTACCTTTTCAACGTACCCCAACGTCAGGGAAGCAAATATGTGTTGCCAAAAAGTAGATAATACATCTCTCAGTACGCCGGGGCCTTCTCCCTCCTCCAAACGACCATGGTCATCAATGACTCTCACATTTAGTACTTGACGTGTTATCTCTGGACACGAGAATAACTGTATAAGGTCGTCCTTCAGTCTTGTACGGTGGACCTGTACAGTCTTTTTGCCAAAATCTGTAAGACGAGAGCAGGACAATGTCTCAATGAAAGCAAAAATGTGAAAAAGCCGTTCAAAAAGTGGCATCATCTTCAAGCGTTTAAATTGATAGCCAAGAGAATGCATTCGTTAATCCATTGAGAGGAAAACTGAAAGGGCGAAACTGTCTGAGTCGTGGTACATGCTAATAACGCATGTTAATAGCTACTACGCTCGGTGCACATGTGACAACATGTGTTAATGATTTGTGCTCACATTCCATCTTAAATGCAGGTTTTGACCAACATATCTTGGTAAGTTTCTTGATTATATTCTCACCTTCTGAAAAGTGGCTGGCATTTGTAGGCGTGACATTTTCCTGCGGAAGAAAAAAAAAACCCTCATCATAGACTGAAGACTGTACTATGTGCTCACTTGAGAAGAAAATGCAAAGTTGACTATGCGGTCCAGTGGAAGGGGGACTTGATTTACACCGATTACAAACATTTATGCCTCAAGAAATTTACTACATAATTTTGGTGTGTGTGCAGAAGGCTGGGAATCCAACGATGTACTCACTATCCAGTAGCAATGAACTACTACTGAGTGATCTTTTTGAATAAAAAAACATATCTGCCGTGAGCCGCGTCCCCCTGGTTACTAGTCGGGTGTGCTAACCACTTGAGAAGAAACAAAGAAACAACCCTCCTGGCAACAGAGCAATCAGTGAAGATACTGATTAGCCAGGGGGTTCCTCGGCGTTATTTAACAAATATGGTATATCCGGGGGACATAACAACTAAATATGGCATTATACACTGGTTCTACTAAACCCGTGAAACAAAGTGTAATATTCAGTGCCTATTAGACAAAAACAGAAAAAGAGAAAACCAAAGATTTAGGAAGTAATGAGCGGGTGTATTAGTTGATCTGTAGCTTATTTCACAGGTGAAGTATAAAGTCACTTCAATAATAATTACACAATAATATTTTCCTACCAGGGTTTCCGTCTCAGATGTACCACTCAACAATTGTGACAAATAAATTTGCCGAAACTGAAAGCCCTTAAGATAAAAATAAGTAAAAAAATAATAATAATAATAATTAACAGAAAATCTCCAAAGGGCAGGTGATTTCTACACTTCCTTCTATTATTACCTGATATCCACACTTTGGTATTGAATTTGAAAGGCATTTGGAACCCACCAAAATATATAAAAAGCGGTGCTGTCAGGATATAAGAAGTAATTAATTTCATTAATGGGAATTAATATCCCCGCAACCTCACCAAGAAGACAAAATCTAAGGCTAGCCCACCTTTGAAGTTCTTTTACTATCTTTTCCCTGTGTAATACTGCCTTGGTGTATTTATATCTGTTACACTGAAGATTTTTGCCATAGGGTTACAATCTATGGCAGAAAACTGGGTGTATGTTCAACACAGAAGGTACACAGGACAAAATGGGGCTTAAACGGAACATCATGTTCATCTGTGGGGATACATTTAGAATAATGAAAAAAAAAGAGAAAAAAAAAAGCTTACACGGTTGGTCTGACTGTGTCTGGTACCCCCTTGCGTGGTCCTACAACAACAAAAGTGATATGAAATGGTTTTGTTATGCTGTTTGATAACAGTTTAAGAGCCCTATGTAAGGTCGGTAAAGTATGCATACAAGCCAAGTGGCTCGTCCCACTGGAGCTTATCCCGGTTTCAGTAGCATCAAGAGACTATAGGAGTATTTCTACTTCCTCCTGGATGGGGATGCTAGTCCATAGCAGGGCTACACCCAGCATTAAATTTGCCAGTACCCATTTACACACCTCAGTGGAGCAAGGCACTGTGAGAGTCAAGTGTAACTCGCCCGTGCTCCAAAGTCAAAAGCAGTAACCATGAGGCTGCCACGCCTCCCACATTGTACTTGCCTTGAATTAGTGAATTTAATTAATTAATTATTTAATGATGAATTTCTTTAATAATAAATCTGTTGACACTTTGTCTAGGAAGGGTCGGTACTCAACTATTGGCAACCATTTTTGATCCTCCTTAAAGCATTATCAGTTATAACACTACTAAATTTTGTGTGTTCTCGTAACTACTGTTGAACCTCAGCTGCTGCCTCATGCAAGGAAGACCAACTAACCTAAATGGTAATGCATTTGAAATGATGACTTCTGGATATACTCATGTCTTTTCTGTGTCGAGGAACTTACCTGCTTGGATTGCTGTCCTGAGTAGCATTATTGTTGGCTAGACTGGGGCTGCTGCCCTGAGTAGCATTACTGTCTGCAAGACCAGGGCTGCTGTCCTCAGTAGCAGTATTGCAAGCAAGACCAGGGCTGCTGTCCGCAGTAGCAGTATTGCAAGCAAGACCAGGGCTGCTGTCCTCAGTAGCAGTATTGCAAGCAAGACCAGGGCTGCTGTCCTCAGTAGCAGTATTGTAAGCTAAACCAGGGCTGCTGACCACAGAAGCATTATTGTTGGCTAGACTGGGGCTGCTGTCCTCAGTACCACCAGTGTTCACCACACTAGGAATGCTATCCTCAGTAACATGGCTGATCTCAGGGTTCTTTTTGCTGTAGGATTAGTGAGCATAAATGTAAATTCCATAGATTATTAACCTGAACATCCTTGCACATTTGAAACAACACTTTTTAGCATTGCTGGAATGGTTATGGTTTTAGTGTCCATAAAATTAACAGATTTCTCAGTCTTTCCAGGAAACCACCCTTCTCTTAATAAAACAAACATATGGAACTGATAACATAAATTTGCATTTCATAAAATTCCACACCGACACAAACAGCCCAACTCTGCATAATATTATGATGTGCACAGTGAATCCACTTGAACACCGTGGTATGCAGAATAGAGAAAAATGGTAATGCACCAACTGGAATGCTGCTAGATTCTAGCTACTATGTGGTGGGTTTATTCGAATTATGTTGTAACACTGTCTAATTGACTGGCACATTGTACTTCAAAAATATATAATACACATCTACTAAATAAACATCGCTTTCTCAGTTCTGAGGCTAACAACATGATCACTCACGCGTGAAAGTCCCCTTCCATAAGGGCTGTTGGTAAGGTCTCGCTGAAATTGAAGTCATCCATAGTACACCACAAATCAGGTAGTGTGACATTGGTGTTGCTTAAGTCTTCCTCATTTCCAAACCCAAGAAAGCTTAATCCATCTTCAGGATAGGGAGGCATAACCGTTGTTTCCTGCATATTTAAAATGGATTTGTCTGCCACCATAACTGATAATGATGGCAGCAGTTCTGGCAGCCCGCACCCTGAAAGAGCAAATGATTCTGGCTTGGTACTTAGAGAGCCAATCCAGTCATATACTGCACCCATTTCATCGGTTGCTTTAAAAGCCCGTCTTTGGATGCCCAAAGTAACATGACGGACCGAGACAACAGCACTAGCTTCATTAACTGCAGGTTCAGGAGGGAGTCTTCTTTTACGGGCAGTTTGCAACTGCAGTTGCCTCTTTGATGCCTCCTCGATTTCCAGCTTTTCTCTTTCTTTAGCTTGGTCGGCTGCCAGGGACTCTTGATACTCCCTTTCCTGCCGGCCTTTAATAGTTTCGCGTTCAGCAGAGGTGCCCATCAGCCCACCATGGTTGGCATCAACATGACTTCCTTTCTTGGCATTAACTTTGAGTGGCTTCCTATCCACTTCAAAAACCTCTGGCAACTCTGTGTCAGACCCTTCAGTTTCCTTGTCCAAAGATCTTGTCATCAGATAAAGTCTAACTGTGGTCAGGGCATGGCTACTTATGTATCTGGCCAAAGTGAAGTTTGCAAAGGATATCTCATCACCCTTGAAGTTTCCAAGTGTTGACGTCATATCTTCAATTTTACCAAAAAAGCTCATACCACCAGGGAAGAATATTGATTTACCCAGAGCAATCAAATCATGGACATCTGAGCTACGTTTTGCACTCACAGTTCTAGTCCCACCTCCTTTTGCTAGGCGAACTCCAATATACCTTTTCTGTTGTTGGTCATAGTGTAGCCAGCCAAACTGAACTTTTCGGTGGCCATCCTTAATTTGGTTAGAGGGCCCTGGCGCTGTACTGGCCGTTTCTTCCACTTTCTTTTTCTTTTGTTTTACCTTTTTTTTAAGGAGGTCGAGTAGCTTTCTTTTCTTCTCATCTCTACTCTCACCTCGCAACTTTTCATTTACAAAGCTTCGTAAGGACAGCAGATCCCCTCTTCGCAGTGGTCCTAGCTCTGTCAATTGTTCATCTGAAGCACCATTTACTGCTGAATAATCCATCTAAATAATGTGAAATAGAAACTGCATTAAAATTATAATCATCAATACATCAATTTCTGAAAAAGGAATATAATTTCCCTCTTGCTGGTTGATTCATTTCAACGAGAGTTTCCAACATATGACCCCCAGGGGGCAGGCACAAAACGCAGGTCACAGGTGAAAAGTACAAGGTCATTGTTTTACCTACACAGAAAGTATACTAAACATTCATAAAAGCTAACCTTAGGCCGAATTAGCGGCCTAAAGAAAAGTACCCTAAACATTCATAAAAGCTCATTTTAGGATTAATTAGGGCTAAAGAAAAGTTTTTAGGCTCAAGGTTAGCATTTATGAATGTTTAGGAAACTTTCTGTATAGGTATAACAATGACCTGTGACCTGTGACCTGCGTTTTGTACCTGCCGCTCCCAGGATACAAATTCAAGTCGATGACTTTGCATATGACTAGATGGGAAAGATTTTGATGTGTCTACTGATTGATTGATTGATTGATTCATGCCTTGTTTACGTTTGATCCCAGTAGCGGATCTAGGGGAGAGGCCTAGGGGCCCAGACCCCCTTTATTTTGGGTAAAAAAGAAATAACAGGGGGAAGAAAAGCCGGCGGGTTAAGAAAACAAACGCCCTAAACACCATATGTACGGTACGGTTAAATGATGATCAATGACGACTCAGTGGAAAAGTACTCGATTGAGGTTGTAAGATTCCTTCCACGTGCACGTGACATCATCACGGGTATCAATACCCCGGATTATAGACATGATAACACCCCAATCGACTGCGAATGCTTCCGATCTTACATTCCACAAATTTTGTTTCTTTTCCTTAGTATCAAGAATGGGCTGCTGCCTCCCTAGGGCTCGCCAGCAATTAATAGTTTATTAATTTCAACACTTCGGTATACAATAGAGTGCAATTGAAACTTATGATCGGTAAATAACTGTCAAATACGTGATCTGCTCGTTGCACTAATTAAAATCCAATTGCTGCAGTCTTTGTTGTAGTGTTAGAATTCGATCACACGATAAGAAAAGCTAATGGGATATCTCAATGGGCATCCGTTGCGAATTAAAAGAACCAGAAATTCTAGATATGGGGGTACATTTTGATCAAGAAAAACGAAATTTAGTTCGAGTTAGCGGGGTTTTCGAGTTATCCGAGTTCCAGTTAACCGAGTATGAATGGCTGGAAAGTTGGGTCAAATCCAAGGGAATTAAGACTCACTTCGATTTAGCGGGAGAGTTCGAGTTATTCGAGTTCGAGTTACCGGGGTTGTACTGTATCTCCGTTATGCAACATATTTTGACGCATGCAAAGGTGGCTCAAACAGCGGTGAACTACAACAATAGGGAAGCCAAGAAAGGATAGTTATTCATTTGAAAAACTACCGGGGACCGAGTGGTGATCACCATCAGTGCTTGAAAATTAGGGTCCCTGCTTACCTTCTCATCTCTGAATCGATCGATCACTTCATCTGGAATCTCTCTCTTTGCGAGAAACTCGCAAATCTATGAACAGAAAACCGCGTTAAGTTGAAATCTGCATTACTTTATGAAATTTTAATGAATTCCAGTAGATATTAAGAGTACCGTAAGAGTTACTTACCTCATTGATTTCCAATTCGAAGTCCGCCATACTCTATTAAGAAGTAACCTGAGCCCGCTAAGTCGCTAAAAAAGTCGCTAAAAAAGTCGCTAAAAAAGTTGCGAAAAAAGTCGCTAAAAAAGTTGCTAAAAAAGTCGCTAAAAAAGTCGCTAAATTGATAAAAAAACATCGCAATTTTTGAATGGCACTTATGAGCCACCGTAATTAAGTAATAAACATCGAAGATTATTACTGGGTTGCCCTATGGGAAACCCAGTCGGAAAATAGGTAGATTTCCGTTTTAGTATTTTTTTCCGTGTCGGTAAAAGTCTTGCCTGTTACTCCCCGGGTGAGTGGTGCCTTTGTGCATAGAGCCTTCTGCGCGTATTTTCTTAGGATCGAGAGGGTAGTGGAAATGCGTAGATTTCTCTAGTGGACACAGGAGAATCCTTAACTTAGCCTGTAATGGCGTCGAAAGTCATGAAACGCGAATGGCGTTTTAGTGGATCCTTAAACAAAATATACCCTTATGGAGCTCAATAATGGAAAGTCAGTTGGATAAACTAGGCAGGCGATGAAAACCCAACACCTGGGATCTCAAAAGCGACGAGTAATGGACTTCGACAACAAGCTATCGCCCGTCGAGCCGAAATCAAAGTGAGCTTTGCTTTATTTCTAAAATAATATTTCACCAAGTGTGCTATTATGTAGAACACTGAAACCAAATGGAAAATTCTCTGGTAACTTATGGGTTCTACAAAGACAGAGAACGAATCGAACACCTTACGTGGTTCTTCATGGAAACGGTTTGATCCTGAAATTTGTTGCAAGATTGCGCATATTTGACACGATTGAGTTTCTTCTCTTCACGCACGTAATAAAATAGAAGGGGTTTTTGCCTCTAATAGCAAATATGTTGTTTGTTTAAAAAAATTGTTCGCTGGAAAAGGTGGCCTTTATGAATTCATCATGTTTTATGATATGCGAGCTTAACTGGATAGTTTTTATGGCAATAGTAAAGCATTTTCTTGTCAAAATGAGATTAGCGTCTTTCTGGTGTTAACTGAATTAAATCGTGAGTTTGTATTTGCCGTTTGCCGCGTAACCTTGATTCCACTCTCAAAATTACCTCCAGAACCTACTTTTTGCGTAGAATAAGCATTTAGAATGATGTTCTTGTCTTCTGTGGTGATACTAACGGTTCGGAAACATTTTGTGAAAAAATATTTATAACGGATGACACGCGCAACTTGATCGCCCGATTATGCATAACATCCACTTGGCCGTTTGACATCCCATTGAAAAAAACTCGTAAAATATTCGCGGACGGGTCGATTTCTCCGAATTGAGAAAGATTTTAGACAATAACTAAAAATTCCTGTGTTAAGCGTTTTGTCATTGTAGAGTAAAGCCAAGAAATGAAGTTTATTTGGGAAGCCAACAATATTTCTTTAACAACCTTGGTTGTTAATCCAATTTATTGCTACGACTTGCTAGTGCGAAGATTGTTTACATGAAAGTCACGTTTTTGCGAAATTTGAGTGTGATGAGATAGTAACAAACTTCATAATTATTTGACCATTTCTTCTACTTTTGTGCTTGTCAGCATTGTGATTTGTGATAATTCGCAAGTCTGTTTTTTGTATCTCATAGATGTTTAGATTTTCAATTAAATGGTTCGCGATTGTGTAAATAGTTCACCCTGAAGTCAAAATACATACGTTTCTCAGGAACCCGACGAGTAATGGACTTCGACAACAGTCTTTCGCCCGTCGAGCCGTAATAAACAACATATTTGCTATTAGAGGGAAGAAAAAACTTCCCATTTCATTGCGTGCGTGCAAACAAGCTGCCAACACGCGTGTCAAAACCGCGACTACATAAATTTCCCACCAGTGTTCAGCATCAAACCCTTTGCTGAAAAACCCTTTACTTGAATTATCAAGCGAAATATAGCAACAAGCTTTCTTTCAAATAAATTTTGACTAACAATAATTAATAAAATTTTATTTCAGTGTTGTACAAAACACCACACTTATTACAATATTAGAACTACGGGCTCCCTTTTATTCAATAAAATTACTTTTGGCTGGAAAAGGTTTTTTTGAGATTTTTCTGCCCGTTCTAAATAGCTCTGCGTATTATCCAATGTTAACTAATTTGCATATGTGTAATATTTGTTTACACGTCTTAAAAGTTTCGTTAATTTATTTAGTGCGCACAGGGGAAGGTACCGCAGATCTTTGCCGCTTTTGGGGTTTGGTTTCGGACGCACTGGACTGACAAAATTTGTTTGACCCTTCCAAAAATGTCACAAAATTTGGCTCAATTTTTCAACCGTGGAAGCACTGAGAGTCTGAGGCACAGTAAAATATTTGTTAACCACAAGTGCCAATCACACCAAAATAAACACCAAATACTCCGACTAAAAATAGAGATTAAATTTTCTTGATTGACATTTTCCTTCAAATCATCATAATCATGGCATGTAAATTGACAAATCTGTCGGATTTCACCTCTGACAAAATTTTGTCCTGCTCCCAGGCAGGACGACGGCGTCTCGAAAGTTTGGTAAGCCTTTACAAAATAATCACCGGTCGCACTTGTCTCAAAATAAACAACACTTTGCCCAGTGCGTACGGGCCCTTTCCATGATTGCCTCATAAAGAAAGAAATCTGTCAATCATTAGAAAACCGTTACGAGTATGCGACATGCGAGGTTGTTTTTTGCCGTGGTGATTTGGCTATGAATTATGAAATCATTTTTCGATAATGTTTATGAGCTGTTAGCTTTGCTTTTCGGCAGTACAGAGTTAAAACAATCCATTTCTGTTCCTTCTGAATCTGTTGTTACGCTTTATGTGTATCATCTCGAGAACGTGACCAGCTATGTTTGCGGAATGGAGAACATTTGCGGTGTCAGCAACCACTTGACATGCGAAATAAAATTGCTGATCATGATTGGAGGATTTCGATCGTCAGCATAATAATGCCTTGTTGACAGGCAGAATCACATGATTGAGAAGAACCATTTCATTGTCACTCCTGCGCGATCAAATTGTGGTGAAGTTAGTTGCCCAGAGTTAGTGGACATTGCGTGTTTTGTCGCCATGTGGCTTTTTGTTGTATTGAGTTTCTTGCTGGGAACGCTCAAACCGCTCACTTATGCACACGCCGTTCGCGGTAGACCCACACTAAAAGATGTCATTGAGCGAATGTTTTGGCCCGGGTCGGTCCGTGAACTGAGAGAAAGCTATATTGAGAACAAATGTGTACTAAATGACCAAATATATGAGAATCATGATATGAACTACACTGATATGAACTGCTTTGAAACCAAATACCAAACAAGAAAAGCCCAGAACTGTGAAAGCCTCCAAGAGAAGAAAGTTGGTGAGCACAAAGTCAGTACTGATGCCATCGAGTCGCAGAAAGATAGTATGCTGAGCCGGATCAATTTAGTTAAAATTCTGAAAAAGAAGGTGAATTTTCTATCCATTTGTATTATTATGGCTGTTTGTTTTCTGCTATTACTGAATTTCTGTGTATTTCGAGCTGTAAT
>OX421447.1:57602065-57614565 GCA_949126865.1 Montipora capitata | reverse complement strand
ACAATTCTAAGACTAAAAGCATCAAATACTACTTAATAATATTCCATAGTGATGGAACTTTAGATGAATTTCAAACTGTCAATGACAGCAACTTCCTTCTTCAAGCCCTTGCTAATACTGTTACAAAAATCAATACAACTAATAATTTAGAGGTAGCATACATTATCAGATTTCTAAAGTGTTACAGTAATTTGTCAAGCACTTTAAGACAAAAGGTATTAAGGAAACACAAATCCAATAGGCAGAAAAATTCACTTGCCGAAAAACGAAGAGAAAGTTATGCAAACATGGAACCTAGTGCCAAACGAAAATACTTGGTTAGCAAAGCAGATTGGTACAAGTCATTAGATCCTACAGAGAAAGAAAAACTCTTGTCTGACAGAGCAGAGTGGTACAAATCACTAGATCCTGCAAAAAAAGAACAACTCTTGTCTGACAGAGCAGAGCGGTATAAATCTTTAGATCCTGCAGAAAAAGAAAAACTCGCGTCTGACAAGGCAGAGAGGTACAAATCACTAGATCCTGCGGAAAACGAAAAGCTCTTGTCTGACAGAGCAGTATGGTACAAGTCACTAGATCCTGCAGAAAAAGATCTGATAAATAAACAAAAAAAGCGGAACTATGATGCAATGGAACCACTCAGTAAGGCACAATACTTGAACAAAAAAAAAACAAGAATATTGCAGCATGAATCCTACAAAAAAGCAAAAAATAAAGTGCATAAGTGATGCAGCAAAAATTTCTAAAAAAAAGGCAAACGATGTTCAGCATAAATTGGATCACTACATATCAGTATTTCAGAATAAGATCAGAGAGGGGCCATATTACATATGTTCAGTTTGTCATCGAATACTATATAGAAAAACAGTTATGTTACTTAAAGAAAATAAATACAGTGTACACCGTCTTTTCACTGAGATAAAGTCATTTGATGACAAACAATACATCTGTAGAACATGTCATGCAAAAGTTTCAAAAGGGCAAGTACCATGTCAAGCTGTAGGTAATAAACTGGAAGTTGATAGAATACCACCAGAACTCTCAGTACTAGAAAAACTTGAACAAATATTAATAGCACAGAGGATAGTCTTTGAAAAGATAGTGGTAATGCCTAAAGGCCAACAGAGGAAAATTAAAGGAGCAATATGCAATATACCAGTTGAATGTGATCAAACATGTACCACATTGCCACGTCCACCTGAAAGGTCAGGTATAATCATGTTGAAACTAAAGAGAAAAATGGAGTTTAGAGGACATGTTTATTTTCAAGCTGTGCGACCTCAACTAATATTAAATGCTCTGATGTGGCTCAAAATGAACAATCCGTTGTATGATAATATATGTATAGACATTGACAAAATAGATAGGCATCTTAAAACATTGCAACAAAATGATGTTAATTTAGACGATTCGACTTTGAATAATGACAACCACTCTACTGAATCTGGTATAAGTGATGACACTTCTTCAAACAATGAAAATGGTGAGAATGTCAGCACACCTGCAGATGAAGAAAATGACGATCCTTTAAATGAATATCGAGCACCAACAAGTGAAACTTGCTTGCAGTCTATAATACCAGATTATCCTGTAACTGTTGAGCAAAATGATAATGTATCATCTCAAGGAGACGAAATCTATGCTATTGCACCTGGTGAAACTAAACATCCAGTTTCCTTCATGGCAGACAAGCAATGTGAAGAACTAGCATTTCTTATTTTGTTTCCAAAAGGAAAGTATGGGTACTCTGTCAACCGAGAAATAAAGTTGTCGCCAGTTAAGTACTTCAATGCAAGACTTTTACATCACAGTGGTAGATTTGCTACCAATCCTGAATATCTCTTCTTTGCTCAGTTCATCATAGAACAGAAGAAAGTATCAGATAGCATCAATATTGCTCTGAAAAAAATGCATGGCCAGCCTCTTACTGCTTCTCAAATAAGATCAAATAATATGCAAATTTTACAAAATCTTATTTGTCAAGATCAGGCTTATTTATTTTTGAGACAAATTCCAGGAACACCACCTTATTGGCAAAAATTTATGTATGAAGTAGTAGCTATGGTAAAACAGCTTGGAATACCAACATGGTTTATGACATTATCCTGTGCTGACCTTAGGTGGCCTGAACTTTTTCAGATTATTGCAAGAACACAAGGCAAAAATCTAACAAATGAACAAGTTGATGCATTATCTTATGATGAAAGATGCTCAATGCTGAATGTAAATCCTGTTGTTGTTGCTAAGCACTTTCAATATAGAGTTGAAACATTCTTCACTGAAATTCTTCTAACTAATGCAAACCCAATTGGTAAAATAGTATACTATGCACTCTGCATTGAGTTTCAGATGAGAGGCTCTCCTGACTTACATGCCTTAATATGGACATCAGATAGCCCTGAACTAACACATGACACCAAGGAAGCTTATATCCATTTCATAGATGAACATGTGCAGGCATGCCTTCCTGATGAGAGTCAAGACCCTGAGTTACATGAGCTTGTAAAAACCTACCAAAAGCACAGTCATTCAAAGACATGTAGAAAATACAAAAACATTAAATGTAGGTTTAATTTTGGGCACTTTTTTACAAAGAAGACTATTGTGGCTGAACCTCTTTCTGATGATTTAAATCCAGAAAAAAAAACGAGTACCATAGACAGAAAAAAAGAAATCCTTAGACTAGTTAAAGAAAAAATAGATGAAGTGTTAAATCCCAGTAACGCAAACTATAATCCTACATTAACAGAAGCTGATATTTTCAAATCTGTAAACATAACTGAAGAGCAATGTTATTGGGCTTTATCCATTTCACCTGACTCAGACTATGAGCTGCACCTTAAAAGACCAACAAACAGCTGTTTTATTAATAATTATTTTATTGCTGGTATTAAGGGTTTTAGAGCGAATGTTGACTTGCAACCTGTATTTAACCACTACAAGTGCATAACGTATGTGTGCTCATATTTTACCAAGGATGAGACTGAATGCTCACAGGCAATTATGAATGCTGCAAAGGAAGCTAAGAAAGAAAACTTGAGTGTCAGGGATAGCTTAAAAAGAATTGGTGCTGCTTTCCTCTCTACCAGAGAAGTCAGTTCACAAGAATGTGTTTACAGATGCATGCCTGAACTATGGTTACGAAAAATATTCCCTGCAACAGTTTTTGTAAGCACTGACCTACCAGAAAAAAGGGTACGCATTGCTAAATCACCATAAGAACTTGATGAACTGGATAATGAAAGTACTGATATCTTTAAATCAAATATTATTGATCGATACACTTTAAGACCACAGTGTATTCCTTCTGTAGATAGGCTATGTCTGGCAGAGTTTGCTGCATACTATTATAAAGAATACAAAAAGGACTGCCAAGAAACAGCTGATGCACAACCTGAGGTTTTAACTGATGATGTCATTGAATTACATCACAATTGTGATCCTGATACGTCACCTCCAGACAAAATAAGATTAATGAACACCCATGAAGTTATGAAGTGTAGAAAAGTAAAAGCTGTTATACGATATCACAAGCCAAACAAAGCAAAAGAACCTGAACTGTATTTTCATCATCTCCTGATGCTTTACTACCCATGGAGAGATGAAACAAGTCTTTTAGGAAGTGATCAAACATATGCTTCTAAATTCTATGAGCATGAAGTACAAGCTGTAGTGGAACGAAACAGAGAGAATTTTGAGCCTGATGCTGATGCTGTTACAGAAGCACTTGATTTTCTTCGAAATAACCAGGGCAATATCCACTCCAGCTATGATTCTATAAATGACCAGGAAAATGCAGATTTACAATCTGAAGAGCAAGATGATTCAGCACCAAACGAATCATTTAATGAACAATTACCTACACATCTTGTTTCATCATCAGAAACTGAGAGTCATTCAAACCTTGGAATGATAACATACAACCAGCCAACAGAAATTACTGATGATAAGCTACGGGAGTGTGTTAGATCATTGAACAAAAAACAGCGCTATGCTTATGATATAATTCTCACCTGGTGTAGAAGTAAAATGAAAAACATGAATAGTCGAAAACCTGAAGAAGTAAAACCAATACATTTATTTATAACTGGTGGAGCAGGTGCTGGTAAAAGTCACTTGATCCAAACAATCTACCACACTGTCACAAAGACCTTTAGACATCCTCCGATGAATCCTGAATTACCTACAGTTCTCTTAATGGCACCTACTGGAGTTGCTGCTATTAACATAGATGGGACAACAATAAACACTGCCTTGGCAATTCCTAAAGAAACAGGTGATAATTTACCTGCAATGTCTGACCAAAAGAAAACACAGATGAGAATGTTACTAGCTGACCTCAAGTTGATCATAATAGATGAAATCTCTATGGTTGCTAACAATACTTTGCTTCATATCCACCAAAGACTAAAAGAAATTGTTGGCACATCAAATGTTCACCTGTTTGCAGGCATTAGCGTTCTTGCTATTGGTGACATGTATCAACTACCACCAATACGCAGGAAACCTGTTTTTGCAAATTACAAAAATGATGTGTTTAACTTGTGCCACCCATGGCACCTATTCACAATGATAGAGCTTGTTGATATCATGAGGCAGAAGGATGACCAACCATTTTCTGAACTTCTGAATAGGTTCCGTACAGCAACTCAAACTGAAGAAGATATCAAGTGCATCCAATCTAGATCTATAGATCCATCAGATGTTAATTACCCATCAGATGCTCTTCACATCTGGGCTGAAAATAATCCAGTCAATCGACACAATGAAATGAAATTGCACCAAATACCTGCACAGTTGTTGAACCTTAAAGCCACAGATCAGTACCCTCCTAATGTATCACAGCAAGATATTAGCTAGACCCAGGTCTGAAACTGGTGGACTTGATGCTAATATCTGTATAAAGGAATCTGCTAGAGTTATGTTAACCAACAACATTGATATTGCAGATAGACTTATAAATGGTCAACTAGGAACTGTTGTTAAAATTGAAGTAAATCAAAATAACAAAAAACCCACCATTATCTATGTAAAATTTGATGATGCCAAAGCTGGCAACAATTTAATTCAAAAGAGTACTAGCAGTTTTGTGCGACAAAACAGAGTTGTACCCGTAGAACCTGTCCTAGCAAAAATTAAAATACATCCAAATAAACCTTCGTCTCCAGAAATACAGAGAATGCAATTCCCTTTAACATTGGCTTACGCTGTTAGCATTCACAAAGTACAGGGATTGTCACTTAACAGTCTCGTCATTAGTTTTGAGTTGGTCAAACAGAGATCATTCAATTATGGTCAGGTATATGTTGCACTGAGCCGAGCGACCTCTTTAAATGGTATTCACATTCTAGGCAAAATTAACAGCAAACATGTGAAAGCAGATCCTCGGGTACATAAAGAATATGAAAGATTGCGAGAAATCTCAAAAACCATGGGAACTAGTGAAAAATATAAGGACAATTCAATGCTCACTATATGTCTATTTAACATACGATCACTCAAAAAACATAGTGTAGATATCAAGTATGATGCAAACATAAAGAACAGTGATCTAATTGCACTGACAGAAACACAACTTGTACCTCATAGCAATGATACTGACATAAAATCTCATCTACTACCATTTATTCTCTACAGGCAAGATCATCCCACTGATAGATTTTTAAGTTTGGCACTGTGTACCAGAAGATCAATAGAAACTAAGGAACATGAATACTTTCCACAAGTAAATGCAATGAAATTTGTAATAATTTTGAATACATCTACAACTATGTGTCCCAATTTTACAGTTCTTTTTCTTTACCGAAAGAACAGCTCAAATATAATACAGTATGTAAGTCATCTACAAAATATCCTTGGCACTTATCCAATCGACATCATTCTTGGTGATTTCAATATCAACTACTTAAATGATGATAGCATAAGACCGCTAAAATCTTTAATGACCTCTCTAGGTTATTCACAGTTTGTACAAAGTCCAACTTTTGTCTCATCAGGAAACATACTTGACCAAATTTACCTAAAAACAACAAAATTTGACATCATAGAGAATACTGTAATTAGTGTCTACTACTCTGACCATGATGCTGTTAAAATATCCATAAAGTATAACAAAGATATTTAAATATTTATATTTTTTTAAACTGTCATGCAAAGCATATAATATTTATTTATAGCAATAACTGTAAATATAAAATTCTCATAAATGTACAAATGTGTCTTTGCAGGAACCATGATGCTGTTAAAATATCCATATGCTAGCTATAACTAAAATGATATTATGAAACTTTCATGCAAGGACCTTTTACAATGAAAATGAAAGAACTCTTCTAGAGATTTTGAAAAAAGGTGTCGCAAAGACCTGGCAAAGAGATCACAAGTCCAGCTAGAACAAAACTGGAAATTCATAAAATCCCAATCTACCACAGTGTCCTCAAAAGCAGACAAATTGGTGCACCACCTTGACAAGTTTCATCAGTTTCGTCTTAAATATTATAAACGTTTATCTTTAATATTATTATTGTTTTTAGATGGCATCATTTGACTTAAGCAAAGCAGATTAAATCTAAGGCTCTGCAACCAGTGGAGAGAAATTAAACCATGTTACACAATAATGTAATTGTTTTGGAATAAGCAGAGATTTTGATAATCATCTGTCAATCAATTTGAAATTACCAAGAAAATTTTTTTTCTAGAAGTTGGTAAATTCTATCAATTTCTTTGTCAAAAAGGATCATGTTCATAATGCCACAAGAACTTCCAAACTTGCCCAAGAACCTGAGGAGACAATCTGTTTTTCTAAGCTAGAAGTTCCCATAACCAGAATGGGAGACTTCAGAGGTCTAATGACAAGCATTTTACAAGGCACCACCATATGGTGCCTCATCCCCTGCCTGTGCCCTGCACCACGAGTAGGTAAGTTTACATATTACTTTGTATCTTTCATCTTACCCAGATATTCCCAGGCAGGACTCTTATTTTAGGTGGAAGAGCGACGGATATAACAGGAAAAAAGTTGAAAACTTTATTGTGTATGGTCTAACGTTTAAACAAAAAATCCTTCTTTTTTACCTTCAGTTCCCCTTTAACAAAATAATAAAATAAAATAAAATAAAAGTAATAATAATAATAATAATAATAATAATAATAATAATTATTATTATTATTATTATTATTATTATTATAAAAACAATAAAAGAAATATTTCTAAAGCCCACCTTATTTACAATAACGAATACTTATTCATAAAAATAAAATCTGGAGCTTTGTTATTAAATATCTTTTTCTCTTTTAGAGTGTTAGGATGAAAATTCTATCAACAACATGTAGTTATCAGAGGATCATAGGTAAGACTCTTACTAAAGGAATTCTGATTTCTTTTTTCTTGGTTTGCACGTAACATGCTGAAAAATACATCTTTCAAAAGTCCCCCAGTAGTTGATATGAAAATATCTTTTCGCTCTTTTCATGGTCCCATTGCTTGCATATTTTGTGTGTTATGTAAATTCCTTTCGAACCAAAAACACTTGGGACGAACCCACATTCATCTTCCGTAAAAGTTAAAAGTCCTAAAAGGTTTCTCATTTCCTACAATGTACATCCAACAAGAGAACAATTCTTAGGCTGTTAAGTAAAAACTCAAGTGAAGTTATGATCCTCGCCGTTATGAAAACAATTCTAGAAATTGCGTAGAAAAGCCTGAAAAATTCAGGACTTCAACAGGGTCTCAACCCATGACCTTGCGATACCAGTGTGACGCTCTAACCAACTGAGCCATGAAGCCAATGTCTTTGGAAGCTGGTCATTTGTGGATTCAAGTGTTCCCACGATGAATGAAGCAATGAACGAAATGATACATGAGCATTACTGATCATGTAAATGCTCGGGCATCTATGGTCAGAAACACAGATGGGCTCCTGCTATGATCTAGGATTCCAAAAGATTTATATCAAGAGACTGCAAAAGTATCTTACAAGCACCTTAAATCAGAAGCAGTGAACCATTACACTGACAGTACTTTGATAAATCTGACAGTAGAATGGAAGACCCAAGCAACTGCACAGAACGTTGATCTTCGATCAGGCCAAGAGGAAGCCTGCGAGCAGCAAACAAAATTGTGCCCGCCAAAACCACAGAGATTACCATATGACAGAATAAAGTCCAAACTCCAAATGCGTTAAAAGGATTTATTTCATATTACCGTCACCCACATAAGACTTAACTCCTCAACAACATTCAAGCTTGAACGGTTTACAATACACTTCTGAGACGATTCCACACAATCCTGCTTCAGACTCTGTCCCAATTATTAACTTTACCGCGGTCCTATTACAGTTGTTAGATATCACAAACTTGTCACGTAACAATTCCTTTCACGGTTTCTAAATGAAAGGAAAAGTGTGGCTAGTATAATGCTTCGAATAACACACAAATGGTTCTCTGAAAACTGACTTACAGAACACGCTTGAGCCTCTTCAGACACGGTAAAACTGTGAAGTCCGCCAAATAACAAAACAACATGGCAGGCAAACTCTCACATGGTCCTCGAACCGCGCGAAATTGGATACTAAGGACACAAGCTAAACCGCTGATCAAACTTGAATTCACAAAAATAATTTATGATAATGGCCTCTTCTCCGCCGAAATCAACTCACTTCCAGCCCAACCAAGCTTTAAACTAAGAAAAAATGTAATTAATTCAAGCTTACCTGTATAGAAGAAATAACTACATATGTTGTACAACATCTAAAATCTAATGCCTCCTCGTGCATCCTAAATTAAACTCTCAACAATGAAGAAAACCTAAATTCATGGTTTTTTACTTGCTCCCCGCAACTAAGTACCACTTCACTACACAGCGGGCTTAGAGAATCAAGCGGCCCTGAGAATGAATGAGAAATATGCTGCATCCGCATTCAATCCCCTGGCCTTCTTCTTCCATTGTAGGAGTTACCAGGAGTACCTATTGCATTCTTTCACTTTTTTTCTTCGGATTGCCACACCCACCATTACTCTGAGAAAAATCCACTTACCACCCAACTGAGTGTCCCAGTGTTTCGCTCCTGGTATCACACTTACAAACGGGCAACCCAGTCTACGCTCACGGAGCGTCTAGTTAGTTGAAGATACTGCATTGGAAGACGAATTATTGACAATTTCATCGCCTGGATTAGTTTCAACATTGCCAATGCGGATAATTTTGAAGGCAGATGGATTAAAAGTAGAAATTCCATTCGCGTGATAAACAATTCGAGTAGAAAAGTACCTAATTCGTCGAAGCTCTCTCTCCAAAACAAGATGGCCGCCGCGTAGACCAGATGCAAGTATAAAAAGTTCGCCACCACATTGCCATTTAGATAGTATATGTAGATTTACAGAGATGCTGGAAGTCACAAATGTTAGTGGACTTTCAGAGAAGCTGATATTAGTTGCTGGAGCTCGCAAAAATAGACAACATAAAGCTAAATAGTATCAGTCTTCCCTCTATGACCACGGACCAGGCATCGCACGTCAGAGCGCAAAGCAAGTCAGTGGATCTGTATCAAAATAGCAGAAATAACTAGGGCCTTGACAAGGACAATTCTTGAAACAGTGGGTGACAAATTACTCCTTAATCTTGGCGCGAAATTTCAACGTTACCATGGCAACTTTTCCTACAGTGCTAAAATGGCGTCTTATTAACGTAATTTTTCACCCACGATATTAATAGCTAATCAAATGGCACAGTCGTGAAATTAAAGAATAACTTCACTAGCGTTTTGTCCAAAATCAAATAATTTCCCTCGTATAAAGGTTCAGGAAGTTATTTGATTCTAGACAAAACGCGCACGAAATCATTTCCTAATTTCATTCGTCATACCATTTGATTACCAATACTAATTATTATACATTGGTGTCACCAGCTCGATTTTGATTGGCTATAAGCACGCAGCTAATTCTTGCTTGCTCTGTTTCTCTTACGTCATACCTACAAACAATAGATTTTATAAATGTAGAATTGACGTCATGCCTACAGACAATAGTTTTATGCATGCAGAAGTGACGTCACCTAACACGCTAACCAGCAGTTTGATCAGTTTTGTCATGGCGGAGCTCAGCTCAGGAATATGCATAATAAAACAATTATTGAATTCGGTTTTCGCCTGTTAGCGATAATTATCAAGGCCTCAGTTTGTGTTATCCGCCTCAGCCTTCGGTTTCAGCAGATAACACAAACTTTCGCCTTGATAATTATCGCTAACATGCTCAACCTCATCCAATAATTGTTAATTATTGAAACAGTGGGTAAGTTGGTATGTTGAGAGCGGAAGAAACTCATTTCATATCAATAGTACGAAGTTTTCATTGTTGTTCATCAGAGAAATATAGTAAATACCAAACTTAAACAGCACAAAAAAAAAAACCCAAGATTGTACGTCTCTAACGTAGGCCACACGCAATTCCCTTCAACAAATGCTACAACAAGTTGCAAAAATAGTGGAGACACTTCACCTTCTTGGGGCGTTATTAATTTCCCTATTATCTCTCACACTGCAGCCCACCTCCCCCCCTTATCAGTGTTGCTAGCAAGACAAAAAAATGTTGGGAACTTAAGCAGTCAACATTGAAAGGGGGAGAGGGGAGAGGAAGTGGGAAAGGTTTAAATTCTAGATACGGCGGGCATTGGAAGCTAGAAAAGGTGTTTTTTAATGAAAGTGTCTCAACAATTTTGCAACTTGTTGTAGTACAAGATAAAGCACTAAAGGGGAACTATCATGCGATGACATGGTGATGACATACGGAGTATTTTTCATATGCAGAGATTTTCAAAGACGTCAATGTCTTTTTTTTTTTTTGCTAGACTAAATACGCCTTTAGAAAAAGCACTGAAATGTACATTTACATGTATTTATTATTGATAATCTGGAGTCCCAGAAATAGTGCATCTGTCACTGGAAACCCCCTCCCCGGGGAGATGTGGGGCACTGCTGGGGTTTGTTGGGGCTTTGACCTGTTGATTGTCCCGAGGGGATGGGGAATCAACCCATTTTAGTACATTCATTTAGCCAGATACGTAAAAGGTAAATAATACAGCATTGATCAAACGTTGTTAATTAAATAAAGATTGGTGTGACAAGGAAGCCTAGTGAAGCTTAGAGCTTATATTAAATAGGCTTCCTTGGATAACTACATAATATACAGTATATGGTAAAGTACAGAATGAGCAAATACAATGCAAAATCTAAACGGTAAACAGGCTTTCAACAAGCCAATCCTTCAGTTTTCTTTAAAAATAGATGATAGGTAAGGTCTGCACACAAGCCAAGTGGCCCATCAGGCCGGAGCTTATCCTGGTTTCCATGGCATGAAGCGACTAGGAGTATTCTACTTCCCCCTGGATGGGATGCCAGCCCATCGCAGAGTTACCCCCAGCATTTCGCCGGTACCCACTTATACACCTGGGTGGAGAGAGGCACCTTGGATAATTTAATACATAATATACATGTACAGTATATGGTATAGTACAGAGTGAGCAAATTAAATGCAAACTCTTAATGGTAAATAGCCTTTCAACAAGCCGATAACATGACTGCAACGGCTCTTAACCATCCTCTGTGGTCAGCAGTGCAGTGGTTATACATGTAAATAGACACATGCCCCAGGATCTAATGAGCTTTTGAAACCAGTGAGCATGGCGAATCGAAATACATTGTATTCTCATTCAAAGCCATTTGGGTAGTTTCAATGGCATCTTGGGATTTCTTTATTGGTGTTTCCCCAACCGCTCCTCCCTCTCTCTCTCCACTGATTTTATCGGTGTGATCGCTGCTCACTGTCTTCCCCTTGTGTGTGGGGGTTCATTGCATTTTGCTAGATTTCCAGGGTTTCCTAGCCATAAGAGCCTTTTCCCTCTATAAGTTTGCTGCTGCTAGACATTTCAGGCATCCATATTACTTACAGTACACACAGTTGGTGACTCACAGTAATCATAAGCTAAGAAAAATTCATTACCTGCTGATAGCTTTAGTAAATAAAGAATAAATGCGGACTAGTCCGAAGATGATATAGATTTATATCGAAATATTACAAGCACATAACATCGTTTCCTTGCATTTGTTGTCTATCAAGTTTAGTCACAATGCAATTACTCGGTATCGCATTTATTCTTTATTTACTAAGAAAAATTCCTTTCACTTTTTTTTTTCAACCGTGAAAAGACAGTCCTTCAAAAATACTAGTTGTTGTAACGGCTAGCACCCTAAGTTTCCGCTTAAGGTTAAGATTAAAAGTCCTTGCTTTTACGAAGGTTGAACGTGACAGTGAACTAGAGTTACTTATAAACTTGTGGCCCTCGGTGCACACCTTGTTCCTCCGTCAATGCTCCGTTTTACAGGTATTCAAAGCTACAGCTACATGCAACAGAGGAAAGTCGAAACAGACATTGTTCGAATGACGAGGATGAAACTAGCGACGTTGTACATGTAGCTCAGAAGGCCGTGCACTAACCAACTGACTGGAAT
>OX421447.1:57574565-57592065 GCA_949126865.1 Montipora capitata | reverse complement strand
CTAACCAATCCGAATGTAAACAATTGGCGTGACGTCGAATAGCACAAGGATAGCACAGTTTTTCCCGCTCGCTGAATTCTGATTGGTCAGTTTAAGTTTCAGTAGCTCTCGCCGTATGCAAGGAACTCAACGAAATAAAACATTTAATTCGAAAAAAACCTTTTCCAAACGCTGGCGATGGGGACGAAAACTGCGAGAGATTGCGAAAAATAAGGAGTAGGGGGAGGGGGTGAGGCGAGGGAAGGAAACGCGATTCCTTTCCTTCCCACCCACCCCCCCCCCCCCCTTCTCGCTCACCCCGTCCCCATTTCTACGTAATTTTTTTCTCACCCCAGGCGCTCGCCCGCTTTATCGCTCGCTTGTTCGATCTCCGTCTGGAAAAGGAAAGGAAACGGCTGCTACGCAGGCTTAAAAAACCAACAACTGTTCACAAACGAGGGCGCTGCCATGAATCGGTTTGCTCAGTGACCTAGCCTATGACGGGCAGCAGTAAAAGCCGGAAACCGGAAACCGGGATCCGGAATCCAGAAGCCAGAAGTATCCACAATTCGGGAAAAATAAAACAACACTGGATAAATCACTATCCACTATCAACTGGATAGCTCAATAGACCAATTTCGATATATTAAAATTCGGTTCTAAACAAAACGCATCATCTCGAGGCTCTGGGGAATGAATACTACGAAAAGTCACTGCCCTGATCAAATTCTTTTCCCAACCGGAGGTGTTCAGGAACGATCGCAAAAATGGAAAAATACGTTTTCAAAACTTAACTCTGTTTTCTTTAGCAATCGTAGAAAAACTTCCCACGAAGAAACCTGCCGTGAAGTCTCCCCCTTTTCCGATAATATCTTGTATAATTTTCCTTCTCAATTCTTCTCCCAGAGCTTTCCACGATTATACAACCTTTCACATGCGCTCACTTCTGCCATGGCGTCGAATACAACACCTCTCAAGAATGTGAACTATTTACAAGAGAAAAAAAACGGGGTAGACGCACGTAAATACCCGCTCATTCCACAGATCGGTGGTTTTTCGTAATATAAGGATTTGTATGAGTTTATTCCCCAGAGCCTCGAGATGATGTCTTTTGTTAAGGGCTGGATTTCAGTATATCGAAATATATCGAAATTGTGCATTTTGATTATCATCGATTATTCTACATGGAAAGCCCCGTCTCAAGTTTACCTAAAAGTAATAATGTTTGAAATTTATTAAATGAACAAAGTTGTGTTTTACCGTCTTTCCTCCCTTTGCCATGTTCTACCGAAGCCTCCAAAAGGGCCTGTGTCACCATATTTTAGTACATGAGGCGAATCGGTGTGAAAGTGAGGTTGGAAGTTATCCAGAAAATAGCATCGTTGGGGACAGCAAAGATACTAGGGAGTTTAAGCACGTGCATTTTTGAGACGTGGACGGCAATCGGAAGTGAGGTGTTGTCCCTTTTAACTTGTCTTCACACAGACACCTTTGCATTGTTTAGTATCCTTTCTCCATTAGAAATGAGTAGTATAAAAATCTGGGAGACACCACAGTCCTGGCGCGCGAAATGTTCTCTTCCGGTTGTCGTCCGCGTTTAAAAAACGCGCGTGCTTAAGCTCCCTAATAAGGAAAGTACTAGCCCTGTAAGAAGAAGGAGAGAGACCTGGGGCCCGTGATGACTTGTTGTAACCTGGTCCCAAGGACTATAAACACCAGGCTGAACATCCTGCCTGAGTCTACAAGGAATGGAAATAATAATTTAAAAAATATAATAATAATAATAATAATAATAATAATAATAATAATAATAATAATAATAATAATAATAATAATAATAATAATAATAATAATAATAATAATAATAATAATCTTAGTTGGTTTGACTCTTCCCAACACATTTAATTACCGAAGCGTCTCGTTGGGGCCGTTAAATAGGGTGTCGCCACAAATTAACGTATTCTTTGTTGCTGAAAATTGATCAGAATAGATTCCAGACCCCAGTTGTTCAAACGATGCATAGCGCTATCCACCGCATAAAACACTATCTAGTGGATAAACACTAGCAAAACCAATTGCGCTATCCAGTGGATAGTGATGTATCCGGTGGATAGCGTTATTCACCTTTTGAACAACTGGGGCCAGGCGTCCATCTATCGCAGTACCCTAAAAAATACATGCGTAAGGACGAGCAACCAAGGTTGTGTATTGGAGTGACTTGGAAAAACACTTTTGTTGGCGAAACTAGAGATTATTTTTGTATCTGTATTTAATTTCATTCTATTTTCAACTAACCTAGCCATTGTTTTGTCCTCTTTTCCTTGCACAATCATCTCATGCATGTCTTAAGAGAAAAAAGGAAGCTAGCTTTAGGAGTGCCTGGCGCATTCACCTTTATTACATGTTTGCTTTATGACTCCACCCATTTTTCCTCGTAAAAGCATGGAAAATCCCATTGGTATCCCAGAACGCTTCTCCAAGAAGAATCTTTGGTTATTTTTAAACTTTAATTCAGCAATTTATGAAATTCCAAGTGACTTTTCAGGGTTAATTTTGCAGGTTGAGGACGAATGATGGATATGAAATGAACGTAATCCCTTGGCACGGCGCTGTCAAGTTGGAAAACAATTATCGTGGAAACTACAAAGTACAAAAATTGTACATTTATAGCACATGAATGTTTGCAATTATGTAAGACAGTGCAATGAACGTTTAATAACTCGGTAGTAAAATATAGCACACAGGATGCTAGTTGTATGGTGGCCAACAAGGGACACGCTGCAAATTAAAGAGTTGCGGCATATAAAATAAAGTTGCTGCAAATTTAAAATAGTTGCTGAAAATTAAAAGAATGGTGCTGCAAATTAAAAGGTAAAAAGGATGCGCGCGCACTGAGGGAAGGGCAGGTACAGGTCACAGGTCATTGTTTTACCAATACAGAAACAACCCTAACTGTTTACAAATGCGAACATTAGGCCTCATTAGGCCTAAGGTTAGCTTTAATGGATGTTTAGGATACTTTCTGAATTGTTAAAACAATGACCTGTGACCTGTGACTGTGTTTGTACCTGCCCTTCCATCAGTGAGCGCGCATACTTTTGATGTTTTAATTTGCAGCAACTCGTTTTTACTCGTGGATATATCCACGAGTTTTGGTGAGGTTCTTTATGCAAATGTCTCACTCCTGCGTAACCGGAAGTTTGATCTAATAAGCCAATCAGGATGGATAATCACAACACAGCATAGAAAGCTGTGACTTCCTGTTTGCGAGGTTGTGCGCCGCCATTGTTGCATGTCGCTTTTATACTTAAGTGTTTGAGCACCTTCCGCTGCATTTAGAAGCAAGAAACGGAAGAATTAAAGAAATGGCTTTCTTCGAAGGTGAAGCAAAATATTCTGAACAAGTACACATTGGTGCAATTAATTGTGCACCGCCTTTCACTGACCAACGCGAAGACTTCAATACATGTAGAAATGGAATCGACAGACACATGGTGAGAAGACAGTCCCTGTTCATCCCCTAAGCTCACGGGGGATAAATAAATTCCATTTGGAAGGTGACTGCCATTTGGAGAGTAACATCGAAGCTATCAAAGTATACCAATGTTTATCAAAGCTATCACGAAGTTTTGCAAGCTATGAGTCATCAAAGTCACGTGAATGCAACTTGAACAACATCCGTGACATGAAAAACAGTGAGGCAACCAAGCAATCCATGCTTCCAGACACTAGTACTTGTGTGGTGGACCATAATGAAGAACTGTCGAAAGACTCGGTCACTGATTATGTAACGAAAACTGCTGAGGAATCCGTACCAATCTCCTGCGATAGAGCAAGGGCTGAGGCAGTACATGCTCCCCGGGACAGAGAACCTTCCAGGATTAATTCCTTTCAAGAAAACGTCGAGCTTGTTTCAGAAAGACAAGGTAATTAGAAAGTGTATGGTGCATTATTTATATAAGGACTGAGCTCTTCTGAGTTGAGAAAGTGCTTATCTCTTGCTTTTGGAAAATATTATATCTCTATACCTAGACCGCAACTCAGACGTAACAATCTTCGAGAGCAGGAGATTCTAATCGTCATTTTTATCTTATTACCCGCAGGACTGCTGAACACAAAAAAGACCTGTCAGTTCTATTGTGCATTCAAGATCAATCTGCTACTACGCATTCGACAAAATTGAACCAACAAAATGAGAATTATTGTCTATCAAGAGAAAAGCTATTGACATCATGAGACATTGAATCGAACCCAGGCCCTGTTGCTTATGGAACGAGTACACATACAGCACATACAATACTGAGAAATCCTTCTATAGCACTGTTGCAGGTTCGATTAGCTCAAAAAGGATTGAAGGCACTAGAGTGTACCTCAGATAGTTCATGCTTCTTTTCTTCTGTTGCCCACCAGTTATACAATGATCCTTCCTATCACATGAATGTGCATGCTGCTGGAGTTGAATCCATCAGAAACAACCGTCAAAAATTTATTGGACCCATTACAGAGCAATTGTGCGTTTGTTGTCACAGCAACATACATGGTGTGATGCACTTGTTGTGCAAGCAGTTTGCAATGTATTAAATGTTACTATACGTATAAATGAATCCATTGAGGGGTGGGCACCAGTAACTGAGTCCTATAAGCAGACAACAGGGAACTACTGTGAACATTGGACATCTAGATGGAAGAAACTATGTTTCAGCACTTTAGTATTATAATGACAGTATATCAGGTTATGAAATCAGCGGTGTTACCAATGTCAACAATTATTCAGAGCCTGGTAATAATCGATTAATTAACGATGGCCAAAAATGATGTGAGTGTCAGTAATAATTTCTACAAAGCAGTGGCAAAAAAGAGCTTATATGAGAGAATCAATCAAGCGGAAGAGACAAAATCACTTGAAGAGTTCAGGGAAAAGAAACACAACACAAAACGCCAAAACAGATCTGAAAATATTGAAGCAGCAAGGGAACAGGAAAAGAAAAGCAATCCAGAACATATGAGAGACCTAAATAGGAAAGCATAAAACCATTAAAGGAAAGCTGTGCAGAGCTCAAGGCTAAACCAAACTTAAATTTGTCAAGGTCAAGACTCTATTAGACATTCATGTCAAAAGTGATTCAGTCTTTTTCGTGATACGATAACACATGGCCCTGAATATATATGCACTTCCTGTGATCAGTTATGGTTCACATCATCTGTTTTTAAGTGTAACAATATCAAATATAGTGATAAATATTCACAAGGTTTGTTGGAGGAATGTATAACTGGCACAAAAAGTGTCAATATTACTGAATGGATCTGCTCTACTTGCTAAACCTGATGACATTAACAATATGACCTGGCAACAAAAATCAGACCTTATTCAAAATTACCCTGTCATCTGTGCAACGAACTTTGAACACATGGTACAGCTCTTTATAGAGGATGTGTTAAACATTTATCTTATGCCTATTGGAGAAATGGTATACTTATTTCACAGGGTTGAATTCCAGCAAAGGAGATTACCTCACATACATGCATTATTTTGGGTATCTAGTTGCATATGAGAGCCCATCGTGCTTTTACACAATTATCCAACTATCAATGCT
This sequence comes from Montipora capitata, assembly GCA_949126865.1. Taxonomy (NCBI): domain Eukaryota; kingdom Metazoa; phylum Cnidaria; class Anthozoa; order Scleractinia; family Acroporidae; genus Montipora; species Montipora capitata. Next base: position 57,586,492 of record OX421447.1, on the reverse strand, counting down.
AATGCATTAAGAAAACTTCAGCCTGCCAATGTTAAACAATCGAGGTAACTTTCATATCCACGAGTAACGACAGTGGCACTTTGATTTAAAATTTGCAGCAACTATTTTGAATTTGCAGCAACTTTTTTTAATTTGCAGAAACTTTATTTTATTTGCAGCAACTCTTCAATTTGCAGCATGTCCCATATAGTTGGACCGAGAGACTAACTTGAAGAAAAAAAATAATAATATGGGTAATAAAACAAGTAAAAAATACGTGATTCCTGGGACCAAGGATAAAATCATAGAATAGTAAGTAATCGTATTACGTTTAGGTGTCTTTCAAATATGAGTTCCTCTCATATCCTCTTGTACTAGAAGCAGCATGCAATTGAAACAGGCACTTTATATACCGTGGAGCTAAGTTATTAAAGGGGCTAGGTCATGCTATTTTATTTTGTTTAATTTTGTTAATTATGAGCTCTAAACGTCAAATTGGCAGAGCAAGAGTCTCTCGTTCACAAAATCACGGCTACATAACAACTGTGAATGATTTTCCAGCTGTGTAAATGACATTTTGATATAGACTGATATAAACTTGAAAAAAGGTGGCCGACGTTTTTCAAATTTACCCAAATTCGATCCATTTCAATCCTCTCCAGTTTTGTCCATCCATGTCCCTTCTTGGCTTCCCTGTGCTTTGTTAGAGTTCTTCTATAATTTTGAGCAGTTATTTTGATATTTTAGTTAATTCTATGACCATTCGACCGGTGCCGAAATTGCCTAAAATTGCGTGACCTAGCCCCTTTAATTCATGATTATAGGAACTAAACAACAACTCGAGAAGATAAGCCCACAAAATCTGACTATTGGTAAAGCTTCAGTAAATACTGTTACTACTGCAAAGAATCTTGGGACATGGTTAGATAACCATCTTACACTGCAGGAAAATATAAACAAAACTTGCAGAACTGCATACCTCCACATTCATAATATAAGACATATTCGGAAATATTTAACTAAAGACGTAACTGAAAAACTTGTCCATGCTTTTGTGATTGGAAGAATCGACTATTGCAATAGTATTCTGTATGGGCTGCCTGAGGTACATGTAAACAAATTACAGCGCGTTCAGAATTCTGCTATCAGATTGATAACATATACACCACGGACCTATCATATAACTCCAGTACTTAAAGCATTTCACTGGCTTCCCGTCAAATATAGAGTACTATTCAAGATAGCCATACTTACTTTCAAATCAATTTATGGACAATCACCAGAGTATTTAAAAGAACTTATAAACATTAGATCTAACACTCAATATAACCTTCGCTCCAACAATGGACTGTTTCTAACTTTCCCAACAATTAAGACAAGGAAAACATTAGGAGATCGGGCATTCTGTGTAGCAGCCCCGACAGTATGGAACAATTTACCAAAGAGTATTCGTAAAGAACAAGATTTTAAGAAATTTAAATCTCTGTTAAAAACGTTTCTATTCAAAACAGCTTATAATTGACTTTTACTTTTATTTTTTACTTTTATTTTAATTTAAATTTCCTTTATAATACTAGTTAGCACAATTATTTGTATATATTCTTACATTTGTATTTATTCTCGTAATCACATCCTTGAGATTATTGTTGTATTTTATATATATTTTATATTTTATATTTTTATATTGTTGTAAATTTAGCGCATAAGATTATATTCATATAGAGTTATGCGCTCTATAAGTATTAAAGATTATTATTATTATTTAAGAGTTTTGTAATTACGATATTTAATAAAAGTCGACGATTGTAAAGGGTAATCTACCTCGCTTCACTTCAATAATATTTCATAATCCCTGGACCTGTCTTAAAAGACACTTCGTAGAGCTCTTTTTGTTTAGGTTTTCAACTTTATCGGCCGGGAGTCACTTTTAAGGGAAAAGTGCCATACGGAAGAGAAGTGGTTAAGGTATGATAGACTGAAAGCATTCTATAATTTCATCTTAGAATCAAAGGAGATAAGACGTTTAAATCTGTTTAAAACTGATGTTTTCCAACTTATTTCGCGGCATAAATTGAAAATATGCTAATGAAAATCAAGTTTAAGTGGGCCGGATCTCGTCGGAGGAAGGGGGTTGGGGGGGGGGGGGGGGGGGGGTGCGCACCCAGATGTGAAGATCCTTGTCCAGTCAAACAAAGAAAGGTGAGTTACCTTTTCTTTTCCTGTTTTTATTCGTTTGCCACATGGTAGAATTTAAAATTGATTACCAGCTCATTAGCAACTATTTGCATTTATAGGGTACTGTAGAATAACAAATCAAATCAATCTCGAACTATTAATACGTCTCAAGTGAGCTGCAAGAATTGTTTTCCTGCAGAAAATAAGTGAAAATGAGTTGACGGGATGTCATGCAGCTAATATGAAACGTAGTGGTTCTGTTGACATACGGGTGTCCTCTCCAGAAATTTGACCGCAACCAATAGAATATGAGGTAGAGCGGTTTTCAACTGAGTGTCAAAAGTAATTAGCGAATTACTTTGGTTTTGCATCTACTTCACTCAGTGATTGGTTTTCAACCAATCAGAAGTGAAAGCAAAACCGTCGGCTTCGTGTAATTAGTTCGAGTTTTGATTGGTTTACTGGATTGTCTCCGTCCTTTTTGATTGGCCAAAGTAACTATTTTGGTTTTGGTTTTACGACACTCATTTGAAAACCGCTTTAAGAGAGCGAATCCTTGCGCCCCGTGATAATTACTTTCAACTTAGAATGTAAAGAATAGAAGCAATTTTTGCCCAAGACCCGGACTATAGCCTCTAATGCTGAATTGCATTGCCTTTCACATATTTTCTTTTGCATTATTTTGTTAAACTGTACATAGCCATTTTGGAAAGATTTATGGCTTGTCAATACTTTGGTTAAGAGTTTTACAGTGATTTGAAATCTTTCCTTTTTTCTACAATTTTTAAGTCCTTGCTTTTCCTTTGATTGCAAATTAAATGGTTTCCTTCAGTCCTTTAGAAATGTCACAACTATTAAGAAGAATGTTTAACTGCCATGTTATCTTGGTAGCCTGGGGTCAGAGTATTAAAGGGTATTCTCATATCCCAGGCCACGGAATTTCTGCAGCAAGTGTTCCGGTTAAGGTGCGGAGAATTTCTGTGGCATGTGTTCTATTACGGGGGCGCAAAATTTCTGTGGCATTTGTTCTCGTCAGACAACTGTAGTGGTAATTTCTCTACAGTAACCATAGTTTAAGATCATGCACTAAGTTCTTTGAGATTTAAAATAGCAACAACGTTGTTTCCTAACAACTCTGCAAGAATTGAGTGTTTCAAGTGGTCATTTTAAGGGCTGGGGTAAAGATCGTGCCTAATGCCATTAACGTTCCATTCCAAAAATGGTGCTGCAGTGCTCTGCAGGTATTAGTGTTCTGGATAGTGTTAAGAAGACTCCTTTATTCTCTACAGTCAAATTTTAGCCAAATTATGGTTTTAAAAAATTTGGGAAAATACACCATCTTCAGGTCTAAAATTAATATTCTCTCTACAAACTTTAAAGGGAGAGTATAAATTTGCTATTTTTTGCTGATTAGTACTCACAAGTATTGAATTCACGCCCTATTTCAGCGGAAATAGCCACTTTGGAACACCACAAAATTTTTTGGAAGACATTGAAGGATTTCTAACTTTCATTCAATGTACTCCTCTTCTGGAATACGGTCAATCATACTCTCACCCTCCCCTCCCCCCCGCCCCGAAAAAACAAAAAAAAAACAAAACAAAAAAATCAAATCCAACTCAGTTAAGCATGTGTTGACTTTGAGGGCCTCAGAAAGGATATTCATGAAAATCCAAAATAGTCAAGCATGTGTTGACTTTGAGAGCCTCAGAAAGAGATTCAGCGCCAGTGGTACCAATTTCGTTCCAACTCATATCCAAAGTAGTCAAGCATGTGTTGATTTTGAGAGCCTAAGAAAGGGATTCAGCGTCAGCGGTACCAATTTGGTTCCAACTCATATCCAAAGTAGTCAAGCTTGTGTTGATTTTGAGAGCCTCAGAAAGGATATTCATGAAAATCCAAAATAGTCAAGCATGTGTTGACTTTGAGAGCCTCAGAAAGAGATTCAGCGCCAGTGGTACCAATTTCGTTCCAACTCATATCCAAAGTAGTCAAGCATGTGTTGATTTTGAGAGCCTCAGAAAGGGATTCAGCGTCAGCGGTACCAATTTGGTTCCAACTCATATCCAAAGTAGTCAAGCTTGTGTTGATTTTGAGAGCCTCAGAAAGGGATTCAGCGCCGGCGGTACCAATTTCGTTCTAAAACAAATACAAAGTAGTCAAGCATGTGTTGTCTTTGAGAGCCTCAGAAAGGGATTCAGCGTCAGCGGCACGAATTCCGTTCCTACCCAAATCCAAAGTAGTCAAGCAGGTGTTGACTTTGAGAGCCTCAGAAAGGGATTCAGCGCCAGCGGCATCAACGTTGTTGTCACTCAAATCCAAAGTAGTCAAGCATGTGTTGACTTTGAGAGCCTCAGAAAGGGATTCAGCGCCAGCGGCATCAACGTTGTTGTCACTCAAATCCAAAGTAGTCAAGCATGTGTTGACTTTGAGAGCCTCAGAAAGGGATTCAGCGCCAGCGGCACCAATGTTGTTCCAACTCAAATACAAAGTAGTCAAGCATGTGTTGACTTTGAGAGCCTCAGAAAGGGATTCAGCGCCAGCGGCACCAATGTTGTTCCAACTCAAATACAAAGTAGTCAAGCATGTGTTGACTTTGAGAGCCTCAGAAAGGGATTCAGCGCCAGCGGCACCAATGTTGTTCCAACTCAAATCCAAAGTAGTCAAGCATGTGTTGACTTTGAGAGCCTCAGAAAGGGATTCAGCGTCAGCGGCACCAATGTTGTTGCCACTCAAATCCAAAGTAGTCAAGCATGTGTTGACTTTGAGAATTTCACAAAAAAGTTTCAGGTTCACATGATGGTATATCCTCACGGTGAGATGTTTAACACGAAAGTTCTGTCCAAAGGTCTGAAGTAACTTAGACTGAAGGTTCTCTCCATGACATTTGCATTCCAATATACAATCAAATGCTACCTTTAAAATTTCTGTTTTGGAATTCATGATTCCCATATTGGACGAACTTGCAAGCTCTGCTATGCTTTTTACCAACGAAACTGTCATCTCTTCAGATCTTGTGGACAAAATACCACTCATGAATAAAAACAATTGTTTCAGTTCATTCATGTTCCTTACACCGGTCACTACTGATGTACAATCAGTGTCTCCATCAAGGATCTGATAAGCAAGATAAAAGCCAGCAAAGAAGTCTTGAAAGGTCTTGTGAAGAAAGCAAAAGCGCGAGGATGGTTTCCTCTTGCTGCCACCGGTCTGGATCGAAAGAAACCCAAACTTGATCAAATTACTGGAAGTGCCTTTAAATTCATTCTCGTCGAAAAACAACTCTCCTTTACCTAAAGACTGCAACGCCATGCATCCTAACTGCACCAGGTCATCCTTGTAAATTTCCAGTAGGTCAGCATCACTGCCACTCGATGATTGATTTCTCTTTTCATATCTTAACAAAACACATCGCACAATTTCTGTGTACAACTGTGTCCTTTCCGGTGGAAGTACACCCTTGAAATCTTCAATAAGGATGCAAAGTAAAGCTGTATTAAGAGGATTCCGTGTCAACTCTATCACGTCTCTATTTGCAAACGTGTCAAAATCAAGCTGTTTGATTAGCTTTTTTGCCAAGTGTTCCATGCCTTTAAAGTACTTAAGAATGTAGCTCTTTGCGTCTTGAAGAGTAAATCCGACAATCTCCCACAGGGTGTCACAGTACCGCCTTACACTCTTACCAGCTTCATGGCGTGATGTGATAACAATGTGGCAATTGGGTAACACTTTACTTTCCAGAAGGTCATTGTACATGTAAACTTTACTGGAATCCACTTCATCAAGTCCATCAAGCACTAACAGAACCTTGGATTGATTTTCTCGAATCAACTTGAAGAACCATTTCTTTTCTTCTTTGTCAATATCAAGAGGAAGGATTTGGTCATCAATGGCCTCCCAAATATCAGTTTTGATATCACGACACCTTAAAAGCAACAGAACGTCAATCTCGGGAAAAGACTCGTCCCATTCTTCTCGTTTCATTGCCCAATCATATACCAGTTTCTGACAATAAGTCGTCTTTCCCATTCCTGGGTCTCCTTCAATTAAAACAGTCCGTGGCTTTGCACAATCCTTGTGTCCTCTAAAGATAGCTGTCATGTTGGTGATTTCATCAGTCAATGTTCCCCTTGTCTTTTCTTTGCCCAAAATCTTTAGCTTGGTAAAAACGTCATCGAGATGAAAGCTGAAGTCATCAAGCCATGGAACAGGAAAAATATTTTTTTCACGAGTACTGTAGAGCTGACGGATCCTTTCTATAATATTGGCAGAATATGGTAAATCTGCAAAAGACAAAAATAATTTTTAAAACGGTGTTGCCTGTAGAGTTTTTTTTTTTCTGCTGTAACCTCAAACTTAATGTGTTCTTAATTTTGACACCACAGAAGGTCCCGTATTCAGCAATATTTGAAAAACGAATAACACGAACAAAAGATGTAGTTTCATAGTCATGCAAATTACTTTTTCCCATTGCAAAGTGAACGTCATAAGTTTGAGACTGATCTTTGCGCCTGTCATGCATCCGGGTTCCAAAACCTACATGAAATACTTCCTTACTTTTCAACACAAGATATCATTTCTTCAGAAAACAGTTGTAACAACAAGTCAAGTATCCACTCGAAAAAAGACACAATTCTCTCAAGCAGTCTTTATCATATAATATTCTCCCTATCATTGACTGTAATTTGTAATATTAATGGGCAATAACACACATCCCCTGAATGAAAATTTACGCTTTAATAGTTTAACTACAAAAAAATTCCGCTATCCACTTAAGCAACGTGCAGACCTTACTTATTTCATTTTATTTTATATTACTTTGTCCATTGTATATTAGATTTACAGAATACAAACAAATGCCAGAATAAAAAATTAATGGTGAGGAAACCTAATAAAAACCATTAAGGCTTGTAAGCTTAGGTCCACTCACATAAAACGTCAGATGGACATTAACTTAACAAAGATACAAGATACGAAGTTTTTACTGTATCTGTGGTAGAATTAATACTTAATATCTGGAATAGAATTTTTAAGTTTCTTTCTGAAGGATGCCGGAGATGCAGAGCCAGTTTTATCAATAGAGACCGAGACGAAAAGGAGGGAAGACGAAAGGAGCTTGCATGCCTTGTGTTGTAGCATGACATTTCCTTTCAGTGATTTGAATTTATTACCTTGATCTTGCTGACTGTGTGTGCTGCTTCCTGCAGCTGCTGAGAGAACATCAGCACAGCTTGCTTCTTGATGCACAGGATCTATTGTAAAATAACCAACACAGTCCGCTGTCACGTTAATGACAAAAGAAACAGCAAGAATTTTAGTGGAACTGTCAAAGACCAAATAATTATATTAACATTTTAGAAACTAGACAGAAAGAAAACCCCTTTATGACACAGCTGACTGAGAAGAGAATGTAATTAAGCTAAATTAGGAAATTGATCACCTAAAATAAACTATAATTTAGAGATGTACAGCTGTATTCGAAAACTTAGTACAAGTGCTGAAAAATCAAAGACAACACACATCAGAAAGCAAACCAAGTCAGTGGATCTATATCAAAATAGCAGAAATAAATAGAACTTTGACAACAATACCTGTGATTATAAACTGAAACAGTGGGTAAGTTGGTATATTGAAAGTGGAAGAGAAAATCATTTCATATCAATAGTACAAGGTTTTCATTATTGTTTATCAGAGAAATATAGTACAATGTAAATACCAAACTTAAACAGCACAAAAAACATCCCAAGATAGTACGTGGCAAATGTAGGCCATGCGCAAAAACCTTATTGAGCATTACGTGGTACGCGTTACCCAAGAACACAAATAATTTCAATAAGTCAAATAGGGATATATGATAATAATAATAATAATAATAATAATAATAATAATAATAATAATAATAATAATAATAATAATAATAATAATAATAAATAAAGATGGGTGAAGATAAAATTTACTTTTTCATAACATGCATTGTATGTTATAGCCTTCCTGTGCAGGATGCTCTTGCTTGATAAATTCGTTGCAATTGTGTATTGATCAAGACAAGGGAAAAGTGATATTTGCAACCTTGAAAGTATTTGGTTATTCACGTGTTGAAATTTATTTGGGAATAAAAAAAGAGTCATTATTGGAAAAAATATTAAATACTTCTCACAGACTTGATCATTAATTTTGGCAAAATCCGATCATTCATGCACCAGTTTGTAAATCAGATGTTATTTCAATAGTGCGGAAAGGATTTTCTAGACGTTGAATTAGAATAAGTGTATTGTCTTATCGATTATCACATCTCCCAGGTGTAAAATCACAGTGAGCATGAAATGGTGGTAGACATTAATTTAAAAAAAATGAAAGTGTCCCTAATTACCAGGTTAAGTAAGTGTCTTTTTGCAAACAATTAAAGTGGGAAATCATACAGTGATTGGGTGCTTTAGTCTCTTTAAAACTTTCAGCTTCGAGTTAAGCTGATTATTTAAACTGTTTTTATTGTAAAGCTGTCAAAATAATTAGACTTAACAACAAGGAGTACATGTAATTTTCCATCCTCTGTGGTCAGCAGTGATTATAAATAGACACATGCCGCAGGATCCAATGAACTTTTGAAACCAGTGAGCATGACGAATTGAAATACAATGTATTGTCATTCAAAGCCATTTGGGTAGTTTCAATGGCATCTTGGGATTTCTTTATTGGTGTTCCCCCACCCACCCCTCCCTCTCTCTCCCCACTGATTTTATCAGTGTGATTGCTGCTCACTCTCTACCCCATGTGTGTGGGGGTTTATTGCATTTTGCTAGATTTCCGGGGTTCCCAGCCATGAGAGCCTTTTCTTTCTAGAAGCTCTTTGCTGCTAGACATTTCTGGCACCATAGTTAATAGAGTGGAATGGTTAGGAAGCTCGGCAAACATCAAAGGAGCAAACAAAGATGCCAAGATTTAGGTTGGAAAGTCCACGACCGTGCACAATCTTTTGTTTTGCGCTCATACACTATGCATGAATTACGTAACCAACACGTTTCTATTGGTTTAAGTTCCTCAGTACGAGTAAACAACTATTGTGTTTTGTGCACGGTCAAGGCGAGAAAAGAGAACAAAAACCTACAACAAAGAAAGTTGTCAGGTTTCATAACCATTCCCCTCTATTAACTATGCTGGCACCCATTACCTACAGTACACACAGTTGGCGATTCACAGTAATCAGCAGCAATCCTTTGAGTGTCATGACATAAAGATAAACCAAAGAAAAGGATCACTCACATATCAATTCCACTACGTAGGCCGATGGCTTTATAAAAAGAACAAAACCAAATATTCCACATACCGACAACGACTAATTAAAAGGGCATGTGAAAAATTGAAACACAACACCCCCTTTAACCGCAAACAAAAACCCAAAGAAATCAAATGATGTCACTGAGATATAGTAAAGCAACTGTAACAATAATTACTGGCTATATCTGGATAAGATTTGACCAAAACAGATTTTTCGGCTGCATGTGGTCAACTCCAGTTTGATTATTGTGGACACTAATCCTCTCTTGATTAGTTTTATCACACAAAATCCACTTTCCACTTAAATAATTTCAAGAAATCTTTCAGTGATCTGTATGAAGTAGTTACCTTGTTCATGATGAGTGTGTGTGCTGCTTCCTGTAGCTGCTGCTGAAAAAACATCAGCACAGCTTGCTTCTGGCTGCACACAATCTATTGTAAAAGAATCAACACGGTCTGTTGTTAGGTTAATAAAAAAAGCAACAGCAAGAATTTAATTGGCACTATCAAACACAAAAAGAATTCTATTAATATTCAAAAATACTAATGAAATCACATAATTTCCCGCATAATTGGTGCAAAATTTCCCAATTTTTTCGCACCCTATCAGAAGCCCTGTAATTATTGTAAAGCAGTCAAATTAGACTTGACAACAAGGAGCAGTTGTCCATCCTTGATGGTCAGCAGTGTTTATTAATAGACACATGCCCCTGGATCTTGTGCGGTTTCGAAACCAATATGCATGATTGAAACACATTGCATTGTAATTCATTGTGTTTTAAAAGGATTCATTGGCATTTTGGGAAATGCTCATCAGTGTTCTTCCACCCTCCTGGCTGCCTCATTTACTGATCTTATCAGTGTTAATTTATTGGCTACTCATGCACTCTCTTCCCCTTGTGTGTGGGTTGCGGGGGTTTCCCAGGCATCAGAGCCCTTTCCTTCTAGACATTTCAGGCACCCAACCTACACTATGCCATGAAGCTGGTAATTGATGGTAATCAGCAACTACAATGTAAGGCAACTTTAATTATTGCTTTAGCAGTTTATTTATTTTTCAACAAAAGACACAACTCCTTCAAAATGCTGTTGTAACATCAGCCTAGAAAGTTTTCACTCCCAAAAACCCACCTGCATCTCTAGAAGTCTCCATTTTACACTCCCACTTATTCAGTTTGTCCTTTATTATGTCATCACCCTCTTTCCACTGCTTCAGAAGTTTTTTGAAATGTTCCTCATCTAGTGGATCCATTTCTTGTTTCTCTATTTCACAAATGGCATCTTCATATTTAACTCCACCCAATCGTACCAGCGTTTTCTGGATCTGATCTTTGTATTGGCAAAAAAATGCATCACTAACAGAGGCCTCTTTGGCATGGGCCAATACTGCATCCACAAAATACTTCAAACGTACAATGTCAGACTCACAGCTGGTGTCAGAGGAATGAGGAAGTAGATCCCAGCCAGTGGTTGGAGGAATCAGGTTACAGATTGTCCTCAGAAGTACAATCAAGAGAGAATTGTCAAAGCCTGTGGATGATACTGAAGAGGATTTAACTGGATACAATTTACTCCACTGCACTGGATTGAGGATTCCTTCTTTTTTAAGAGACTGAAGCTTAGAATGCACTGGCTCACATTTCAAGGCACCGCAAAGGTCTTGTGGACGAATTATTCTGTCAAACGTATCTGTCAACACTTGTGAACCCAGCCTGACCAGAAGGCAACATAGCAGTGTGTACTTGGTTTGTCCATCACTGGGAATAACTGCCAAAACAGCACCTGAAACAAGTGTCAGCACTGATCAAAAGTTGTTAATAATTATTAAATAAAGATTGGTGTAACAAGCAAGCCAAGTGAAGCTTGGAGCTTATATTAACTAGACCCTCCGTGAGGGTACACTGGGTTGCCTGTGGTACGTGCACCGTTCCAGACAATTAATTTTTTTCAAGTTGGGGGGTCATTAAGACCATTTAAGGGGTCACCCAGAAGTCATACCACCAAAGTCCCTTTGGCTCACAGGTCCTCACACGTTCATATGACGAAACAGATCCTTTTCTGAGGTTAAAAACCTAGCTACCGGCCTATTAATTAATCATTTGTCAGAAAGAAGAAATTCCTGTCCTCTTTAGAAAAAATAGACAAGCATTGCTTACGTGTGGTAGTGAAGTAAGACAGCGATTTATTCCATATAAAATGTCAACTGAGCTGTGTGTTGTCTTCCAGGAGATTCAAGTTGTCCTTGCGTAATATGTAGCTCTAACAGTGCACAATATTGTTTTGGTATTGTCTATCATTTGTAGTGCCATGGTAGAAGTCTGGGTAAATAGCCTGAGAAGACTTGTGGTTACTAGCAAAGTACTGAACCCAGAAAGATTGAAGAAAATAAATGGGAAGCGAGAAACATTGGCTTCTGGGCTGACATGTTGATAATTTTCAAGCTCCCTCACAACTTCTTTCCACCACAAGTTTAAGCGTACCCTCTGGGCATCTGACAG
>OX421447.1:57549697-57552197 GCA_949126865.1 Montipora capitata | reverse complement strand
GGTGAGAAAGGAACAATCTCAATTTTGACAAAATTTACTACTTCAGTGATTTTGATCTAGTATAATATAATAATCCAAACAAAAACATTTTAACCATTGCTTCCTGATTATAAACGATTAAAAACATTTTAATGCTTCAGTTGATTGTTAATAGTAAATTCACCATGAAGCCTGAGTGGGAAGTTGTTTTGAACTTGCCAAGATTTTGCTTCAGATTTACAGTACAGCAAAATCTACAGTAGGTAGTTGGAACTTCTTTATTTTGCATTGTTTGGGCCATCTTCTTTGACTGAGTTAATTTTCAACCATCTCCATGCCTGGTTTATTTGTAAACATAATTATTACTGACAATGTTGACTACAATAGACAGGATTTAAAATTTATAAAATGACGTAGTCTGGATTTGACATCCCTTATGGCTTATGCCAAAATCTATTGCAGCTTTTGCTACTTCCAGACCTTACAGGCACATAAAATTATTGTAAACCCATCACTGGTTGCCCAACGAAGGAGCATTAGTAAATCAAGGAATATACTATACCTGTATACATGCTGTACTGACATGATAGATGCCCAGAGCATTTACAGTCAACTCAAGCTATGTCATGCATGGGGGAGGGGGAGAGGGAGTGGGAGGAAGAAAAAAAAAGTGTTTTTTTTAATCACAGGGGCACTTTAAAGAGAGTTTATAAATAGCGGACTATCCAGTCCATCCATTACTACGTCAGGGCAGTCTTTGACTCGAGATCAATACCCTTACCAGTATTTCAATTTGAACTCAACATTGAACATGTTGATCAAGCAAATAACAAAATAAATTGGCAGATTAAACAAATGCACTTCATTTCTCTATTTCCTCATATTTTGGAGTAATTTCATTGGGTGGTGGTCTATTAGACTGGGGGCATTTATAAGAGAGGGTCGTCTGATACAAACATTACAGTATTCTGGACATTTATTTGGAGGGCGGGTGTCCCTAACGTACAATAGATCATTTATGGTAGATATTTTTTCCTTTTGAATAAACTGCAAAGGTCTGTGATCGCATTAAGACGTTTTCATTCCATACACATTAGTATTAGATAGGAAACGTTGCCACTGGTAGTGTTTCAGGTACTGCTCTTAGTATTTCAAGCAAAAAGAGCCGCGGGTGCCCTAAGCCAACGTTGCAATATGCCATTTCCGAATTCATGTCAGCCCCCTCTTCAAAGCAGGTCTTAAGTGCAAAGTTTTCATTCATACCTAAATTAGAACTAATTACCATCACAAAAACTTCGCATTTACACTCACTTTGAAGGAGGCAGACATGAACTCGAAAACAGCCTATTTGAGTGTCACAATCAGTTACACAAATGGCGTACATTGTAAGGGAATTTGCAAACATATTTAATAGGAGTCGAAAATAAATATAGCTAGATAGACTGTGGGCAGTCTCTCTTTTGTTCTAAAATCCGCCGTGAGAATGCGATATGTGAGGGGTGAAGCCTCGAGCCACAAGTAGCACAGGTGTAGGGAGATGAACCTGCAACCCACTGGAATCACGCTGAAATGGCCAAAGTATGCCACAAAAACACCAATAAGGTAATTTGATCAGGTATTAAGAAGACAAGGTAAGACATGTTTTTTATTTTTGACTCCTTAACATGTTTGCAACCCTTATAATATACACCAGGTAGATTGCAAAATACCCGGCAACAAGAAATGGACCCTAAAAACACTGCTGTCACAGTGCCACAGTCGTGGTGTTGATTCACTGACCTTTTCATTCACTATGCCAAAGTGAACTAAGAAATTGACTGCTCCTGCAGTGCCACAGTGCCTGTCTTGGAAATTGGTTAACTACAGTTTAGAAAATAGCACTTGATTACTGATTAAGCCTAAATGCTCGTTTCAGTGATTAGGCCTCTACAACTCCATCTGTCTTTAATATCCTTAAAACCATAGGTATCATAAAGATGTAAATAAATAATAATTAATTGCAAATGATAAATATACAAAAATAAATAATTGCAATAATCATTTAGAAAATAAATAAAATATCTGCACACTGCCAATCTATCGACGGAGTAGAATAGGCTGGGCTTCTGATAGGATGTGGAAAAAAATTAAAGATTATGAGGAAATTCTTGGCCATATTATGCGTAAACTTGCGTTGATTATGTGGAAATTACACCGGATTATGTGGAAATTTAAACAATTTATAAAACTAATAATGAGGCCTGTCCAATGTATTTACATGCTTATGCTAAATTAGGACTTGAAATTGCGACCAATGCAGTCGCAGTTGTGACTGAATTTTCTCCGTTTGAGATTAAAATGTATGGAGGAGTCGGCAATTTGCGACCAGCTTTCACCGTTGAAATAAAAGGGTTAGCAGTAGGCATTTTGCTGCAACTTTTTCTAAAATAACTAAAGCGATAAAAAATTATTTTGTTTCTCGTCATGAATTTTGTTTTAATTTGGAGATACGGAGCAAAATTGTAATAGTAATCCGTTCCCT
>OX421447.1:57539697-57547197 GCA_949126865.1 Montipora capitata | reverse complement strand
ATTTATGATCAAAATCAGCAAATTTCCCTACCCTATTTATGACCTGACCAAAAATTTGATACCCTATTTATGACTTGACCCTTAAATCAATACCCTGGTGCAGACCTGCCTTATAATTATTTCCCTAGTTCAGACCAATGTTAAAGGCAATGTTTATCTGCTTTTATTAGGTAGGTTATGAGACTGCATGTCAAAGTTTCGAGCCCAGAATTCCACAACAAGGGTTACATAATGTGCCGTCATAACTATACAGAATGCATCCTTACATCCTTAGCATTGTTCTTTAAATAACTATTTTGACTGTAATGCAATGTTCGGTTAATAAAATATTTCACTGTATTTACTCAGATTATTTACTGGCTGCTTCTTTATAGTGTGGTCTAGAATGATCGAAGTCTATGTCTGGTCAACTTCAGTTCAAAAACCCCGAGAGCCCGGCCCGTGACCGGAACGTGTGACAAGCTGTTGCAGTACGGCCACAGTTACCGTAAACATAATTTGTGAAGGGCTTTTGTTGCTGGTCTTATCTAGCCTGCGAAGCAGCCGGGGGAGAGGAAGGCAAAGCGCGGATGGAAGAAGGGGGACATGATAAAGAAGTAGCTTCTTCTAAATAAAACAGCTGAGAAACCCTACCCTTTGGGGCCGCACATACCTATATAGTCCATATAAGGGAGTATCCCCTCCCCCGGGTGTTTAAGTTTGTCAACGCGAAGGAGGCTTGACTGTGATTGGATGACAAGACTGAGGCAACGGAGTCATGTCGGGAGATACAGGGGAATAAAGAAATTTGAGGTTGACAAACTACGATCTGCCACCCCGGTACGGCTCAGTTTGTTACCAATGGTCGAAGCCACGGCCATTTTGGTGATAAAGCAACTCCTTCAAAAGCTGTGTTGTTGCAGTATTGACCGCTTGACGCTGCTTACAGGACTGCTATTGCGTTGATGATGGGTTGAGTTCTGAAAGTTCAACCTTTGTCAATTGATTCTGATGTGGAATTGTGACCGTGGGAAGACATTTTATCCAGGAATGTTTGACTCAAATTGGTGGCTCCTGAGAATTTAGTCTCTGGCCTTGGGATTTTATTATAACCGTTGACAACCCAGAAATTGAAAAATGGCTCAAATCGCGTCGGATCTAGAAAATAACCACACAG
Source organism: Montipora capitata (assembly GCA_949126865.1). Classification (NCBI taxonomy): domain Eukaryota; kingdom Metazoa; phylum Cnidaria; class Anthozoa; order Scleractinia; family Acroporidae; genus Montipora; species Montipora capitata. The sequence continues at coordinate 57,546,041 of OX421447.1, read as the reverse complement.
GAAGGAAGCTATCCACAAAGGCAATAAGGTTAGGCTTTTTAATTGGGATTTTTTCATATAATTATCTTTTTAAGCTTTTTATCAGGATTCCCATATAAATCCTTATCTTTTTGTCGGCCATGCCCACACTGAGCTTAGGGCGTCTGTGGTTTGTGAGGATGGTAAGCAGCTGCTTTATCACTAATATCAGGCATTTCTTCTGTTTATGCAGAAACTGTAACTGTGTCCGTACCGCAACGGATTGTCACCCGTTTGGTCACGGGCCGGGCTCTCGGGGTTTTTGAACTGAAGTTGACCAGACATAGACTTCGATCATTCTAGACCACACCATAAAGAAGCAGCCAGTAAATAATCTGAGTAAATACAGTGAAATATTTTATTAACCTAACATTGCATTACAGTCAAATCAAGAAAAAAATAGTTATTTCAAGGACAACGCTAAGGATGTAAGGATGAGCTCGAAACTTTGTCATGCAGTCTTATAACCTACCTAATAAAAGCAGATAAACATCGCCTTTAACATTGGTCTTAACTAGGGAAATAACTATAAGGCAGGTCTGCACAAGGGCATTGATTTAAGGGTCAGGTCATAAATAGGGTATCAAATTTTTGGTCAGATCATAAATAGGATAGGGAAAATCGCTGATTTTGGTCATATATAGGGTAAGGGTTTTGGGAAGCGGGCCGCACACCCCTGCCTAACTTTCCTGGGAGTACCCCCCCTCCCCTCCCCTGGGGCAGGCAGTCATTTTCACTGTTTACACGAGCGACCTTTTACAGCACCTCACTCGTTTAAAAAGGTTGTCACGTTTGCTCGTCAATTTCAACCCCATACACTTTAATTAAACACCGTTCTAGCTGCTCAACTGTGTACATGGCTTCTGATAGGATGTGGAAAAAAATTAAAGATTATGCGGAAATTTTTGGCCATATTATGCGGAAACATGCGTTGATTATGCGGAAATTACACCGGATTATGCGGAAACTTAAACAAGTTATAAAGCTAATAATTAGGCCCGTCCAATGTATTTACATGCTTACGGTAAATCCGTAATCGAAATTGCAACCAATACAATCGCATTTGTGACTAAATTTTTGCCCTTTGTGATTAAATTACATGGAGGAGTCATCAATTTTCGACCAGCTTTCACCGTTGAAATAAAAGGGTTAGCAGTTGGGATTTTCCCGCAACTTTTGGTAAAATAAATAAAGCGATAAAAAATTATTTTGTTTCTCATCATGAATTTTGTTTCAATTTGGTGATAATGGAGCAAAATTGTAATACCTTTGGAGCGCGATCCATTCCCTCGATCATTGACTTAAAGTGTGTTTGATTCACCGCATTCCGGAATAAGAATACGTGAAGTGATGAATTCAAAACGGTATGTCTGGCGTTTTGAAGCAATAAGGATAATAAAGATATGTTAAAATAGCATTTTAGCAGGTGTTCGACATTTTTAATGTGGATCTCCGTAAAAACGAAGGATTTCTAACTTGTATTCCATGTAATCCTATTCCGGAATACGGTCAATCGAGTCATTTGCTGAAGTGTAACTGTTTCTCGTCCAATGGAAAGCATTGTAGGAACAAAAACTAGTGTCCAGGCTCATTGGCGAAAAAATGCGCGGAAACTGCTTACGATCTTTCTTACGAACTTTCATCTTGCGAACGAAATGGTGTGTTTTCTTCAATGTTCAGGAAAATAAGCGTTTCAAAACAGTCAATTTCTTCGGCTTTTACGTTTTTGAGGATGTTAAGGAGCTGCTTTATCACTAATATCAGATATTTCTTCTGTTTTTTGCGGAAAATATCGGAATTATGCGGAAAAAATCGGAATTATGCGGATCCGCATCGCCGCATCCTGTCAGATGCCATGTGTGTAGTGTTTTGGTTCTCTCTCCAAAATAGAGCCAAGAACATGGTCGACGTTGCTTAAAACCAAATTTGAAGCGAATACTATGCCTCATTTCCGTTGTGACTCTTACAGACTGAACTTTGCTTGTCTGAGTCACCTGAGGGTCTATAATTTCATGACGTCATTAGTGCAAAGGGCTATTTAAATTGTCTCAAAAAAGCACCACAGCACTGCGGCACCAGCCATTCTTCTCAACTCAATTTAAACTTAAGCCGACTTGGCACCAGCCATTCTACTCAATCCACTTTAACCACTTTCATTCACTTCGGCACTGCAGCTCGCGCAGTAAAACTAAAGTAAAGATTTTTTGTGGAGGGGTATTCTGCAATCGCTCCTTTCCGCATATAACCGATCATGCCCAAATGTCGGAAGATCGTCATTCTATCAAGTATTTTCCTTTACAGTGTTTTAAAACGCTTACCAAACGTTTACGAGGCTTTCATAGTATATCAGTCCGGCCTTGATTCCCTTTTCATCTTCTTCATAACTTAGAGAAATAAAACACTTAATTCAGAACAAGCAGCAACTCTTGCACCTTCCCAAATGAAGTATCAAATATGGTTACCAAATTTGGTAATGTTTGAATGACAATTGCCATAGCAATGTTGAAGAATCAGTCACGCGATTTTATTTGAAAATTCCAGAACCTTTTTACACTATTTTTCCGTTTTGATAGTGATTCGTGTCTATTTCACCCTGCACGCAAATCACTGTACGTGTTAAAAATTAAATTAAATTAAAGCTGCTTGTTTTTTTGTTGAATGCTGTTTACACTGTGACCGGAATCGCTTAATCAGTGAACGAGTGCTATATTAGCACACGATTTCGTTAAAGACCACTGCGTAGCCGTGTAGTCGCGTTTTCGCGTAGCCCCTTCTTTCCTTACTAACATGTTCTAGGGGTAGGGGTGGTAATGACCACTGCGTAGCCGCTAGCCTGCGAAAGCATCGCAGGCTACGTAGCCGCGTAGCTACACTTTTCCAAGGTCGCTTTTGGAGTGGCGGGGTATTCAGCAGTTAAGCGAGAAATTAAAAATGTTAAAATACTTTTAGTCGTTTTATTAATATCATTCACTCGACGGAAACTTAGATCATTGCACAGGGCCCAACGCCTGAAATTAAATTAAAGGAATCACTTGTGCATACCATGATTGACTCATAAATCAATTCTTTCTCCTAGATTATACTCTTGAGCTCAAATTTAGACGTTTCTCATGTGAGATTATCTGCAAAGAAAAAGGAGGCCCCTAATAGGAATCTTGACAGTTCGACTGCTGACATTCCGGCCGGCAGCTGAAGCGGAAACAATGATCAGAGCCATTTTTAGAATAAGGTGCAATTACTGGAGTGAGACCGAGTCATAACTGATAAATAAATCTCTTCATTGATTTAATTAATAACTGGGCCATCTTATTTACAGCATTTTCAAAAATACCACCATTCGAGATTTCCATCCTAATGCAGTACACAGGTCTACACAGCACGTACTGTTCCTGGCCTAATCTCCCAGTCACCTCTGGTAAACAATTCTCATCGCAAAAACCCTCCTTGACTTCCTTCCAGTTGTCAACTCGTTCGAAGTTTAGAAAATTGCGTGCGCTGACACAATTTTTTCAGTTCGGGTTTTTTACTAGAGTTTTGAACAATGACGAATTCATGATACTGCTCTCACAGGAAGACACCCCTGAGGGTTCGAGACCGAATGGCGTCAAGTTATTTGATACGCTTATAGATCTCTTAGAATTTGCAGCGGTTGACGTGACAAAATATACCGTCCGTAAAAACCCATCAAATAACCCGAGACAACACAGAAAATGAAGGGTGAGTTAGCCTGCGTACCTGGCGCGATATTTTATCGCAGGATTATATTGTTTAAATACTCGCGAGAAGCGAGTACGATGGTTTTGGCCGCGACTGGCATGAGCACTAGTAAATCGCGGCCAAAACAACGACACAACCATCGATTTACTTCCACGTGTTTAAATAATCCTGCAATGAAAATTTCCCACCAGCTACGCAGGCTAAAGGTGAGTGAACTGTTGGTAAAACCGGATTTTGACCAACAGAAAATATAACAGATCAATAGCTGAATCAAATAACTTGAAGTCATGCGGTATCGAATCCATGGGGTTGTCTGCCCGTGCTGCCCCGGGGGGGGGGGGGGGGGGGGGGGAGGGCTGGCATGCCCAGGGAATTTGACTTGATCTCCTCTCCCGTGGCTGGGGAATAGTAGGAAATTTGACAAAACTCATGATCCCAAGAGTGGGGCATTCTCGTTCCCAGAGCTGCGATCCTTTTAGCCAGCGCAGCACATCGAGAGCTCTAGACTGCGAGTAGTTATCTCTATTTCGCTCTAGAATCGTTGAAACGAACGCGTACGTTGGACTTTCAGTGGCCGAAGCTACGGGTCGAAAATAGTGCGGGCGTTGGTCGCCGTATTTGCGAGCCGCAGTTTCAGCCATTTTGAAGTGTTCATTCGTTTCAACGATTTTAGAGTAAAAGAGAGACTGCTCGCAGTCTGGCGGGTGCCGATCCATTCTCGTCACTGATTGGTCAGATGGGAACACAATAAAAAGGCTGACCGGAACAAACTAACCCACGATCAGGCGTACTTTTCTTTAGAGAGGGCGCACTCTCTAAAGAAAAGTACGCCTGATCGCAAGGTAAGGTACCAACCGGAAGAGAAACTTCATTGAACAATGGCCGAAACTTGTAACGGAAATATTATTAGTAAAAACCATCCTTTGGATTTATTTGATGAAAAGGCAATTAGGGAAGGAATCGTACGGGACTGAGAAAAGTTTTCTGGTTTAAAAATTTCTTTCGACAATGGGAGGATCACTGGTTTACCATAGCGAATATGTAGAACTTGTTTTAAAAAGTCACGAATTAAATTTCAGGAGGTTGTGAAGACGGATAGTTCATTCGAAAGCTCAGCAGGAGTCGGCTATCCGATCTAAAATAGGGAAGTCTGTGCAGCAGAGCCCGTCCTACACCAGGTATGGGACGTGAGAAAAAGGAGCAAGGTCAACTGGTTATATGTTACGCAGGATTTTTGATTAAGCTCGATTCACGTGTTTACAGTTTGTCCATGTGTTTATTTTGGCCCTGGCGACAACGCAAAGCCTTGACTCGCTACGTTGGACAGTAGGAACCTTTAGATTCTAGGACGAGGACGAGAACGAGTACGAGTTTTGACTGGCAGTTTTTAGCGAAAATACTTTAAATATTTATAGAGCCCGTACGATTAATCTTACTTTTTGTATACATGTAGGTTGCTTGGTGATTGACTAAAAAGCACTCATGCAACCGACTAGTTAGCGCGCGCATGTTTCTCATGTAGCTCCGCAGTGAGTAGGACTGGTGATGAGATTTAAATTACCGGTAAGTTGCTTTGTTTTAGATATCCCAGTGCGCAATTTGCTCTCCAGTATGGTGGTTTCTGTGCCATGTGATCGCCAGCTGTAAAGGGCCCATTGCAAGCAAGCGAAAGCAACGCAAGCACTAAGGCAAAGAATTTCAAGCAAGCAAAGCACCTCAAGCAAACAAAGCAACTCAAGCAAGCAAAGCAACGCAAGCAGGCAAAGCAATTCAACGGCAACCAAGGAAAGCAACCTTAGCAAACAAACTATCTCAATTAAGTAGGCACTTCAAGTAAGCAAAGCAACGCAAGCACTGAGGCAAAGAACTTCAAGTAGGCATGCAAAGCACCTCAAGCTCTTCAAGAGAATTCAGAATTCCGCCACATATCCGGGACCTTTTCCATCGCTTGTAGCGCTAAATTTAAACTCTCGCGAGTCAAAAGACGCAAAACAATAAAGAAAATGGCCGAAAACGGCGCAACATCGACTGCTTCTTGCCATTTTTTCATTCTATACAGCGCACTGATAGCCTAGGTACACTAGGGCATTTAAAGAAGAGGTATTAAGCTTTTATTCTAAATATTTTTGTAAGCCGTTGATCCTAGATAAGGTTTATCAAACTGATATTGAAAATGCTTAAGTTTTACTTGTTATTGGTATGAAAATATTGACTCATTAATATTCCCATTGATTTTTTTCTCCAGAAACGGTATTAGCGACTTAGGTACACTCGGGCATGCTAAGTTCCCGATCTGGAGGAAGACTGTGCAAATTTTCATGTTTATACGATGACCACAAGCTTTATCAAAATGATGGTTTCTAAAAGTTATACCAAAAACCTTCAAAAATGGTTGGCTTCGAACTCCCTTGAGTATTTTAACAGAGTTTTCAACTCCGCCCCCGCTGACAATAGAGTGCAGTCGTGAATAATGAAGCATTCTTAAGGTGTTGAAAAAAAAAAGCGGCACATTTAAACTCCACGGGCTAATAAACATGTGTGTAGGTTCACATACATAGCGGGAAATGATAAATGTGAAAAAAAAATAAAGCAAATTTGTTATCTGGAAA
>OX421447.1:57529697-57534697 GCA_949126865.1 Montipora capitata | reverse complement strand
AAATTCTCCTAAGTTAACTTGGCTCCATTACAGCTGCTTTACGGAAAATGAGCCCACAAAGCCCGAGAGAGAGCGGCAGAAATAAAGCCTATGATTTTAGCAGATACTAAAAGATATGAAGGCTTTAGACAAGTCCATGACATTCACAAATACTTTGATGAAATAAAGTGTTAGCGTAGTTTGCTCTGTATGCCGCACTTGTCACCATTGTATCGGCTTTTTGACGGTTTTGTATGCGGTTTTCGGTTTTGGCCGAAATTTTTTGCGGTTTTGCGGTTTTGGATGATTTTTTCTTCGGTTTTGCGGTTTCTAATACACCCCAATGTCCCCCTCCAGAAGCAGTCACGTGTGACATGGCTTCTTCTGATTGATTAAAACTGGCGTCCCCTTGTTTGTTTCGTCATCACTTCTTTCCATCCCTCAAACTGACATTTCCCTTTTTATTCAACTTATATGACGTACAGTCTACTTTAGACTTCAAATCTAAGATTTTAAACAATCTGAGAAGATTCACAATAGGCGAGGCAAAGAGTTGAACCCGGATCGATGGCTACACCTTGCAGTTTCCGATATCCACTAGACTAACGAGACAACCTCCCGGAAAAACGAAGATTTTTAGAGTATTGAAATAGTAGTACCCAGCAAAACAATTGAAAGTTAACCGTCTTCAACGGGGTTTTTACACCTAAATACTGTAGATCAGCGCGGCATAGCTTAAAAACGCTATTTCTTGTTGAACTAAAGCTGTAATTCTGCGGTAAGCTTGTCAATAATTAACATGGGATATTGCGTCATGTAATTCTTACGAAATGTCCAATGTCAGTTTGAGGGATGGAAATTAATGTTGACAGTTTGTTTCGCGCTCAAAGTATAATCCATTTGTGACTGTGCTGGGACAAGGCCGCAAAGTGATAGATCAACACTCTTATCTAATTCACTCTTGGTGCCAAGTCTTCTAATGCGGGAGCGCTAACTGGGGACACTGACGGTAAACTGCGTAAATCAACAAATTCAGTAACGCAAATCAAATCAATTGCTGTTTCTCTCACTAGTATAATTCGGCAATTCAAACATTCCAACCTCCAGTTCTCCAATGCATGTCATTCAAACTTTCAATTCGACAATTCAAATATTCAGTTGAATTGAAGGTTTGAATTACGGAAATGAATGTTTGAATTGTTGAATTTTCAAACTTAAGGTTCGAATAGCTAAGTTGAATATTTGAATTGCCGAATACAAGTTTGAAGTTCGACACTAAAATGCGTCATACTTAGTACCTTTTTGCAATTGCTGTTTCTCTCACTAATAACATTTGTCTCCCGTAGGGACGAATCATCGTAATTGAGAGATCGAGCGCCGCGTTTACGTCAAAAGGCCAACGGGAAACGGCAGGCGCTCGACGTCACAAAATCATGAATTCTCTTACTCTAATTCGTCTATCTTTTGAGAGGTTGGTTGATAACCATTAGCGCAAGAATGAGCTGATATCAAACTAGTTTCTTCCAGTTTTCACGGTGAAGACGCAAACTCTAGTTGACTATTGCCGTAGATGCAGGGGCTGTGTCACGGAATTTTAGTCAAACTTCAAAGCACTAAAAGACGTCCTTTTATCAATGAAAACCAAAACATAATGCTGTAGGGTTGTCACCAGTAACCACTGAAGTGCACTGAAGCTGTTCTTTATTGTTTGCAGCCAAGGATGGACAGGATGGAAATGGATTGAAACTTGAAAAAACTTGTCAGTTCTTTTCAAGTTTAGAGACATTGTCGTCAGAAAGACACCAAATTAAATACGAATAGCTCTTTGTGCCATAAACATATTTCATATCTTGTCAGTGGGTTGTCAGGAATCTTGTACGTGTGAGCTAAGTACTAATTTTGACTTTTACGTAGTTTTGACCAAAAATCAGCATATTAAGCATGACGGTGCACCTTTCATATCTCTGACAAGACATAGATTGAGTCAAGGATTGTCACCTCGATGAAATTTGATCGTCCGTGTGAAAGTAGTCCTGAGAAGGACTGTTGGCAGTGACTGACGTTTCGAAACCCTGCAAAGGAGTCACTTGACTCTGAAGATGACTTCCTCTCAAAGAGTGGTCGAACCGTCAGTCACTGTCCTTCTTAGGACTCCTTTCACCCAGACAATCGGCGCCTAAAATGATGAATTCCTTTGCAGCAAAGAGTTCTTGTCTAATACAAAAATAACCCATGCAACTGCCGTGAGAAGAAACAGACACAACATCTACATTAAATTTTATTGCCTTTTTGTTCCGGCGTCCAAGATGCATCAACGACCTCCACGATTGGTATGTTATTTATTGTCCTTTGCACTGTCAAATTTGCATTTAGTATATATCGCTTAGCATATTCACTTCGTTTCACTTCGGTCTGTACTGCGAACGACTTCAGTCCAGTAGACTAATTTTTTCATGCCCTCGGCTGCTTTTGGAGTAGGAATGTATTTTAATTTTGTTTTTTTGTACGATAAAATATACAGTGCGGGGAGTTTCGGCACCTCAGCGCCTCATGTAGAAGAAACATGGATAGAGGCGCGCGTGACTGACTAGCTGACGTGGTTGATGAGGATTCCAATTTATTTAATAAGCGTGCAGCAGGCGAATTTGTTGCGGAGACCACATGTTCGAGTGTAGCGGGGAGATTGGAAAAATCAGCATATACGTCTGGGAAACGTGTTTGCAGGCCCCGGACTTTGTCTTAAGTATCATTCAGGAAGGTTAGAGATTACCTTTTGGTCAATACCCGTCGCCTTGTTTTCTCGTAAACAACAAATCTTCACTCGAACGCCCGCATTTTGTGCAGCGAGCAATATTGGAGTTACTAGCTAACTGCTGTATTCAAGAGCACAGCGCCTCGCCATTTTGTGTAAACCCACTCTCTGTTGTCGAAGGCAAGAAGCTTCGTTTGGTCATAGATTTGAGGCATATTAATCAATGTCTAGTTTTGCCCAAATTCAAGTATGAAGATTTGCTATCTCTGTCTGAGGTTTTGAATTAGGGTGACTGGTTTTTTTACCTGGGACCTCAAGTTGGGCTACTATCCTGTTAGCATTCATCCGGACCATCTGAGCTTCCTTTTGGGCTTAGCAGTGCTTGTTTTTGCTTCACGAAATTGCTTCGGCCTCTTGTAAGGCGTTGGCGTTCGATGGGTCACGTCAGTTTTGTCTACCTAGCTAGATGATGGTTTAGGCAGTCTCCTCGATAATTAATCAAATGAAACCATGTTGCCTCGCAGTGATGAGCGCAAATTTCTATTGCGTCGAGAAGCCTGAAAATTTTTCAGGACTTCAACGGGATTTGAACCCGCGACCTCGCGATACCGGTGCGATGCTCTAACCAACTGAGCTATGAAGCCACTGACGTTGGGAGCTGGTCACTTCTGAGTTCACAACTTCCCGTGATAAGTAATTATGAGTGAAGAATTTATATGAAATACATCATATATTATTGCATTAATGGTTTCATTTGATTTCATACCCGCAGTGCAATAATATATGATGTATTTCATACATATCTTTCACTCCCCGATAATTGTTCCGCTCAAGCAGCGAGTATTATTCAGCGTAAAGATCTCGGTTTTTGCGGATTTGTTGCTAATGAAGATAAGTCGTGCTAGTCACCCAGACAAATTGGCGAGCGGCTAGGTTTCGTAATTAACACGATTTAAATGCAGCTCCAAGTTCCAAGTTCCAGACAAGAAAGTAGCGAAGCTCAAAACATTATTAGACTCTGCCATTCAAGACGGCTGTTAACGAGAGAGCTTATCTTCTCAGCAGATTTGTCGACCAGGACGATTGGTCTTTGAATCCAGTAGTTTTTCAAGATATCGATGTAAAATGGGGCCCTCATACCGTTGACCGGTTTGCTTCTTACTATAATGTCCAACTTTCCAGGTTTAACTCCAAATTTGCTTCGCCGGGAAGTTGCGGAGTAGACGCGTTTGCCCAAGATTGGAGTTGCGAGATCAATTGGATTTGCCCTCCAGTTTTTTTGATAGTGCGCTATGTCAGAAAGCTTTAAGCTTGTAACGCGTTTGGGACCCTGGTTATACCCGAATGGCTGTCAGCGTCCTTCTGGCCTTTTTTGCATTCCACTAGTTGTAAATTTAAGAGCTTTGTTAAGATGTTTTTGTTCTCCCTCGGATTGACAATCTGCTCATTGAGGGTCCGGGACAAATAGAGATTTACAGGTCCAAGAATTCCGTATTCAGTTCATGGCCTTCGTTCAGAATGTTAGCCTTGCGTCTTCAATTTGTATAGCCTATTTATGGCTTGTCACCATTTGGATGTGTAGTTTGAGTATTTTTCTGTTTAGAAGCTTTCGACTTATGATTTTTTTGTATGGTGCCTTTTAGTGCACTTTTACCTATTTTTGGCCTTTTGGGCGTGTAAATTTATTGATTGCTCCATTTAGGAGACATGGCATATTGTGCCTGAGTCATGTTTGGTGCCTTTTTAGCGCACGTTTTGCCTATTTATGGTCTAGTCACCATTTTGGTCGGTGGATTGCTCTATTTATCATACCTTTCGTTTCGTTTTGGGTGTTTTTATGCACATTTGCCTAGTTACATCCCTAGTGATGACTCCATTTAGGAGTTCCTTTGCATTTTTGCATGTATGCTCCTATGCCAGAGTTTCTTCGTATTTCAGCTTTTTTGGCGCGCTTTATTCGTTCTCATCCCTTTCGTAATTTTGGCGTTTAGGAGTTGTATTTGTCCCCCTAATTCTATCGTTGTCAGTTTTCCCCGTAGCCCTGCATCGTTAGGCATTAATATTAAAGATAAACTATAATTATACCGTTGCCAGCCATAGTCCTGTTGCGTTGACTGCTTTTTTTGTGCTTCAGATGTTTTGCAGGTCGGCTCCTGGCGAGAAGCACCGTCACTGACAGATCCCTCTCTTCAGTCTTTGGTACCGGGTCTTCTCGATCTTCAGTTAGAATCCAAGGCGACTTCCACCCTCTGTAAATACAATAACGGTT
>OX421447.1:57469697-57517197 GCA_949126865.1 Montipora capitata | reverse complement strand
AGTCTTAAAAGATTCTAAGTTCTTTGCTTCCCGTGCAGGCCTAGGTAACCTTTTCCATAAAAGAGAAGCAGCTATCTGAAATGCTCTGTCACCCATTGTATTGGTCTTTTAAGCAAGGGACCATTGCTATAGCACGAAGGCTGTTGAATGCTAATTAGGTCTGAAAGGTACTTACGCGTATGACCGTGCAAAATTTTATAAGTTATCAGAAGTCTCTTATAACGCATTCTGGCGCGCACTGGTAACCAATGTAATTCTGCGAGCAGAGGTGTTATGTGACAGAACTTGGGCGCGCGATAAAGAAGTCTTGCACTTGAATTCATAACACGTTGCAGTTTCCTAGTTTGATACCTCGGAATTTCATATAAAAGGCTATTACAATAGTCCAATCTACTAATAATAAAAGAATGAACTAGTTTTTCAGCTGATTCTCTGGACAGATATTTTCTAATATGACGTATGTTGTACAAGTAATAGAAAGCGCTGTTACATGTCTTTGTAATATGAGTTCCCATATCTAGATGCGTATCAAACCATGTGCCATGCGCAGAGACTACAGGAGAGACTTCAGCCTGTCCAACCTTGATGCTTTGGATTGAAACTTTTGAGAGCTGCTGGCGAGTACCTACAATCAGGAACTCAGTCTTGTTATCATTGCACATAAGCCGATCCTCTCTCATCCATGCTCGGACATCACAGATGCACTTCTGCATGGCAGATACAGCTTCAACTTCACTGAAAGTGTCAGATGGCTTAAATGACAAATACAACTGTGTGTCGTCCGCATATGTGTGACGAGGGCAGATGGTGTTTTAATATCTGAAACAGCTTACTTACGTAGATGGTAAAATAAAGTGGGCCTAGGCATGACCCTTGGGGGACTCCACACGTCAAATCCGATGGTTTTGAGAGAGTCCCCTTAATCGACACCTGCTGCGACCTGCCCTCAAAGTAACTCTCAAACTCGAGCGGTTGAAAAAAAGTGGCGCGGGGTGATTTTGGAGCGAAAAACACAGAAATAATGCGATGCATGCAGAGCCTAAACCGGGGTTTCCAAAGATTCCCAGAAATTCCCAGAGTTTTTTTTTGGTTGGAGGCAGTGAAGTCGTTTTCCCCCTGTTGGGGTTTAGGGGTTTTCGCTCTGAAGAGGGGCAGCGAGCGGGCGATGCGAGTCGATTTTAATAAATCTGGTGACGATGGTGATGGTTCGTGTTTGAATGGAATGTGTTTTGCTTGAGTGGCTGTTGTTTGTCTTTACACATAGGCGTTCACCATGAACAGTACCGACGAATCGAACTACCGCGTTTTCGAGCACGAACTGGTAGACTATAACAGCGCCTTTTGCGTCAAAACGCACATCTTCAAGTTGAGAGCCCAGGGTTTGGAGGGAGAGGTAGAATTCACCGGATGCCAGAGGCCCAGGCGAGAGCGCTGGCCGAAGGACAATTCATGCGTCAACTTTTAGACCAGCTGATGGGGGAGCTTGAATACTACGTGCTTGGTCATTTCCAGCCGGACGACCACATTCAGGGGATGGTTGGGGATTGAATGGAATGTTTTTTCTAGGGCCCTTTGAAGCCGGATTTGGAGATAATTTTGGTTATTTGTTACCACAAGCGGTAGAATTTGGGATTTTTATCGTTTATTTAGGTTTTTGGAGTGTGGATTTGGAGTGAGGGCTTGTCCAAATCTCTGCGCGGGGATGCGGGCTCTCTCCGTTCATTTTATTATTATTTTATTTGGTCGACTCGGTGTCGTGAAAAGGAGAGGAGCTTTTACCATCGTGGGACTTTGTGGTCGTCGTGAGGTGGCGAGAGAGACACACCAAACAAAGTTTATTTTCGTTTTAAACAGGTATATTTGTTGGATTGGTGTTTCATACAAGAAAAAAAAAATGGATTTATGGTGGGGTGAAGAGATAAAAAACGGTATTTTGTTAGACCACAGTGAGGACAGTAAAAGGTGCATGGCAAATCAATTTGGTAGAGAAAAAATAATTCCTGTATGTCTATGCAAGTTTGTTCACCACATCTAGGGCAAGAGCAAAAAACGTTTTTTATCTTGTCTAAGAAAGGATGTGCACGATTGGTAGCGCGGTGTGCACTGTGACAAATGAAGATAGCACTAAGACCAAAAAATGAAGTTACCTGCCGCAGTAAATAATCTTAGTGGATGGGGCTGACGCGCGGCAGCTAGAGCGTGGCGCGACACATCGGGCTTAAACTTTGCGATAACACGGGAAGCACACCAACCGGCTCGCTAGCAGGTTGGGGCGCGACCGTAGCCGTTCGGCATTAGGGACTTTAAGCAAATCGCTAATAAAAAAATAAAAATAGTTCCATTAGCTCCTTTGGACCAAGTAGTTTCACTTTTTATTATAGTTCATATTCAGTCACGACACATACCAGAAAAAACTAGAGGGTGACAAAAACAAGTTTTCTTTCGTCTTTCTTGGGATCATTACATGGGGTTTTGGCTCCATAGCGACGGGCAGACCCTATGCCATTCTACTGGTCGACATCACACGAAAAGCCTACCTCTCGAAAAAGAAAAAGAAAAGGTCGTGGCGCTATCAAATTTCGCGTGGCGTCGCGCTTTTTTCGGCCGACCCCCCACCCCAACCCAGGTCGCTGGTACCCGTGAATCGGCCATCAGATCGTCTCGCCGCACACCCTTTTTGTGTTCTATAAAAATGAACGCTGGCACGGTTCGACGAAGGTTCAGAGAACTCGTACTGTCTCATGCATTTCCTCGTTTGATACGCACGTGGGATCAAAGGGATAGACCATCCGGAGGTCACTATTGTGGGCCACTATTTGGGAATGACCAAAGTCAAGATGTTGGCGCCGCCACAAGGTCTGTCTCTTTCATTCGGTTTTACTTACCGTATCGCGTGGAGACCGCCAGTGGTAAGAAATTGTGTTTTCAGATGGTACAAGTACAAACACATTTTGACGATCCGAAGTGGCACGTCAAGAAAGAAAGGCACGAGAAAATTGCGAAAGAAAAGTGGCCGTTTTTTCGTGAGGAGATTGTTGCTAGAAGAAGGGAAAAAAAGCCAGATCGAGCTAAAGTGAACAAACAAAAAAATACAATACCGCCCACGACGCGACCAAAATCGCGTGACCAAACGTCGTGGCGGTGAGGTCGCACTCAAGGTCCCCAAGAAAACACCTCTCGCACCTTTGTCACGCTACCAAAAATGCAGGAAAAAGGAGTGTGCGGGGGAACAATCTTTTTGTCAGTAATGACCGAAGTAGGTCGAGGGCACGAGCTGTTGCGTGAAACCCGACTTGCGTCCTATGCAGCACCGGTGACCTGGGTGAAGCCCTAAAAAGAACACACAAAAAAAGACCCGACGCCGCGCTCGATCCGATCGCACCATGGTACAGCGAAGCGAAAACTAATCAGTGCGGCGTCAACAGTTGTTGTAACAATTGGTACACACCGATGGGACCAGCGTTGTAGCGTCATGGCGTCGTTGTCACTGGAACGCGTTCACAAGCCACCGGTGACGCGGGTGTAGCAAAAATTCGGGAAACGAGGCTCCACACGACCATACCACGGCGACAACCTTACGACAACCTCACCCCCATGTTTGTACCAACGATTGTAGCACCTCACGCACACGATGGGGTCCTGCTCCCAGAACATCCCACTGAGTTTTACGACTTCACCAACGCGACGAACGCAGTCGCCGCAACGCCAGGGTCGAGATCCTCCTTCTCCGCCCCAAAAAGAGCGCGCTGCGGTGAGCGACTTGTAAGGATGTTCTGGGCGCTCCTCTGGATGTTCTTTGGCAAACTTTACATCATCTTCACACCGCCAGTCGAAACACCGTTGACACAAAAATAGGATCGAACTGTGCTCTTTGGGTTCTCTACATATAGTAAACCCTTCATACATGAAAAGTTCTTCATCCTGTTTTCCACATTCATCACAACCGTCGTCCACAGGGTCATCGTAGTCGTCTGGGTCGGGATCTACGATGTGGAGGTTAAAATAACACGAAGTACACCATTGAGTCTTTAGACGATGGTTGAAATGATGGGCGGGGTTCTGACATCTAACACAAATCGGTTCTGAGAAAAATAAAAAAACCTAAGGATTAAAATAATTTACCTTTTTCGTAAAATTGACAAGAGTAAAAAGACTAATGTTGAAGGCTTTTCTTTAAAAAGTAAAAGAGGTGTGAAATCTCAGAGATGTGGAAAGGTCGTCTATACGACTTTATAGACTCGTCCGGGAATTCGTCGATTCCCCTCTCCTTTTCATTTTTTTTTTTTTTTTTTCACTCGTTCTAGCAGAAAAGCAAGCAGGCTAGAAAGAAAGAAAAAAGCGAGAGGGTGAGCCATGCCGCAGTATGGGTTAGCAAAGCGAAGCGAGGCGAATCCGTTTCGTCTAGTGTAGTCCTAGGCGTGGCGAGAGGCACGCGAATATCTCTCTCCCTCAGAAATATTCTTTGGCCGCATCAACCAGGTGACCCCGTTTCAGTCGCCCCGTTTCACTAACTGACTTACTTGCGTACCTACCTAGTCGGCATGATTCATCATCTCGCTGGTTCATTGAGGTTCAAGTGACCCCTTTATAGTCGAATGGGACCCAGGTACCAGCCTTATGGTACGGTTTTTTCTGTATTCTTTGGTTATCATATAATAATTTACCCTCGGGACGGTCGAGATGCCCATCGCTTTGAAACCAAAAAGAAACTTTAAAACGTATTGTCACCGTTGACAGCGCGTCAGAGCGTTTTGGGTGTTTTCTGGCTTGACAACGTCTGTGACTGCAGCCAAGCTTGGCAGTACAGCCAGCACCGCCAAGGCAGGATGCTGTTGGCGAAATTCATAGAGCTTGGTCTCAAAACATTGTCGCAGGTGGAGCAACGTTTGATTTCCAGTCAACATCTTCTTGGCGTCGCGTTCGTCACGCAGCACAGCGCTAAATTTCTGCACGAAATGTCCTTGAAAGTTTTGGCTGGCCAATTCGACGTAGTCCTGAATGATGCAACCGCTCGGTTCATAGCCGTTGTTGTCATTGTCATTGCTGTGGCAGTCGCTGTGCTCGCCATTGTCCCCGTGTTCACCCGTGCTCGACAGAGGGTCCGTCTGCGAAATTTTATCCGAGGTGTTGAGGCGCGCCGAGCGCCTTTCTCTCATGCGCATTGTGGTCTGAGTCTGTTTGGTCTTTTTCTTAGGTGGTTCGCCGAAACCGTGGCAGGGGCACCGGCCGCCACGGGTGTAGCCGTCATTGGTGGGATATTGTTGATGACCGCCGCCACCGCCTTTGCGGCAGCAGAAGTGGCTGGCGGCGCTATGAGGTTGAGGGCTGTTGGCATCGTCGTCATCGTGGCTTTGACGGCTGGCGAGTGGATCCACCGGACCAAAATCGAACAGATAGGAATCGAGATAGGCGGCCAGGTATCCATCACAGGCGGGTAGCAGGCCGGAAAGGCGTCTTCAACGTCGACAAGCTCGTTCATGTTAATTTTGATTTTGGGCTCTTACCACCAAAACGCCGCCTCAACGAGCTTAACTTTTTAAAATTCAAATCGCGATGATATCATCATCAACATCATCATGTGAACAGGCGGTCGCTCACAAAAAATGAGTTAAAATAAAATTTCTTTTTAGAAAAAAGCATTAGATAGACATAAAATGCATTCGCGTTCTAAAGAACTTACTCGGGTGCCAGCAAAAATTTTTTTTTTCACGCCCATCAGAGGAAAAAAACCATCCTTCACGCCCAAGCTTGTCGGTGCCGTCATTGCCACTGCCGGCGTCAGCGTCTTGGTCACGGGGGCGGAGGGCGGTGCATGTCGCGGCCGTTTTAATAGTGGGGCGTCACTGTCGTTGTCATCGCCATACATCGCGTCTATTGGTGGTGGCTCTTCTGCACCATCATTTTCTAACGGGTGCAATTGGTCTTGAGATTTGCACACACATTCTAGAATTCCACAGGTCCAGAAAAACCGTTCGTGCTACGTTTTTCTCACGTGACCCTTGGGGTCCTCACCGGCCCTTTTGAGATCGCCAGCATGCTTGTACTTGTAGTAGTTGAGCTGACATTCGACGTCGTGGCGATCGCACCTGGGAATTTGCCTGTGTTTCACCCATGTCTTGAATTTGTTGAGCACTTCCACAGCCACTTTGGTAAGCATCGTGGGCGCTTTGCTCGAATCGTTGACCCAGGGGAGTCGAACCCACCTTACAAAAAAGTCTAATATCTTCTTCTATATAAAATTGGGTGAGCGTGATGCCGCACAAGGGACAGGGAACACTGGGGTCAATATCACCTGATTCATCCTCAGTCACCGTCGCCGCGTTGCTCTCGTCCTCCTCCTCAGTTTCTCCATTCTCCTCCTCTTCCTTGTCGAATTTAAACACCTCGTCCTCCTCCTTTTTCCCCTTTGGCCTGGCGAAGACCAGCCCTTTAACGGCGGTGTCGCCGCCTTTCTCTTCTTCTTCTTCTTTATTGTTGTCGTCATCGCCCACCTCACGGGGTTTTGTCGTCGATCATGGAGTGGAGACGTTTCAGCCATTAACTCTTTTTCTTTTTCAGAGGGGGCACTGGCGAATCGGTAGGCAATACTTCTTCTTCGACGACGTCTGACATGGGATCTATGACAAAGGTCTGAAACACCCCTTTGGTCACAAAAAATAGAGTTCGCCCCAGCAGTAGAAAAAAAAACTCCACACCAAGTGGATAACGAGAGTTAAGCGACACACAAACAGAAAGAAAAAGTCTGGTTGGCTTACCATTGGCCGTGATCTTTTTGGTTTTTTTCTTGGCCGGTTTGTTAGCGGCTGGCGCAACCTCTTCACTGGTCATGTTGTCAATTTGCGTTTTGAAAAAAAAACTCACCCAACAAAACTGGAGGTTCGCAGCAGCCAGGCATACAGCAATCGAGAGAGGTATGATGAGCGGTAAAAGGCAAGCCGAGAGTCTGTCTTTTATGTGGTTTGAACGATTCGATCGCGTCATTTTCACCTCGTGGTCCCAGACAAAAGCCCCAACTAGAGTCTCTTTGTCAAACGAAGCCCATTCAAAAACAATGATGCATGTTTTGGTTTCGTTCCACGAAGTTTTTTCTTTCATGTCACCTGGAATGTTTTATTAGGCACCCCTTCACCTGGCTTTTTGTGTATACTTTCCATAGACCCACTGAACGGTGGGTTCCTTATAAATCCATTAATTGGTTGGGCGACGATTCGGGCGACCTAGGTTTCATGGAAACTATAGACAAAAACCCAGGTGAAGGGTGCTTAATAAAACATTTTTTTTAGGTGTCCAGTAACGACGCATCGGCAATCTGTTTTTTTTTCAGAGCTTATGCTAGATGGTCATTTTTGTTTTGTTTTTTGCCAGGCAACCCCACGGCTACAATCACGTTTTTGTGTATGGTTTGGGTCCTGGGGCCCGTTTCTCGAAAGTCCCGATAACATTTTGGGCCCGACAAGCCATTTGTGAAACTTGCCAACCGCTTGTTTTGGAAAGCCAGTCTTTTAACATGTTTTAAAGGTAACAAAAACAAAAATTACGTGAAGTTTGACGAGTTAAATTCTCACCTTTCACGAGATACAAAGGGAATTATGACACCCGAAAATGGCCCATAAAGTTTTGGGACTTTTGAGAAACGGGCCCCTGGTCCGAGAAAAGAAAGAAAGAAAAGAAAGAAAGATTTTTTTCGATATATCCTAGGTAGAGGTATCGTTCTACATTTGTCTATATACCATAATATTTTTCGTTTATTTACAAGGAAATCATGCGCCAAGTCTTGCTGAAGATCGGGGTGTCTCTCGGGTCCCACCGCCCAAAACGCTTGAAGCAGAGGCGACCCGATGGTTCGAAGGCGCCAGGCATTGGCCGGTGGTGCGCTGTGGAAGCAGCCTCACTGCATTGGTGGCTGCCAATGGTTCTTCGAGGCGGGCGGCAGCCATAGCGTTGGTCGTGACCGCCAAAGAGACGGGAACTCGGTGGCATCTTTTAGTAGTAGTAGGCCAAAGAATTTTAAAGTCAATAAACAAAATCAAACCCATGAGTTGTTGCGGTACCAACTCTGGCGGGATCTGGCGCCCGGCTGGACCGTACCTCATCGATGATGAGTAGGGAATGTCATTTCCCAGGGAGTCCGCCGACCAGTAGAAATGGCGGCATCGACGATTCCTTGATTTAGTCATAGTTGGTTATGGAAAAATGCCTTGACAAGAATATCTGGGAACTTGATAAGAATATCAAAAACTTGATGTATAAATATATGGTTTGACATAAATATATGACAATTTGATATGAATATAAGAAACTTGATTTACACGTATAAATGTATAGTTGACACATGAAATTGACAATCCTGATATTTTGTCACATTCGGACAAGCATATTACCCTAAACTTGGACATCAAACCTCCTAATTTGAACATTCATCAAGTCTGAAAAACAAATGACTCATAATTGTTTTTTAATAGAAACCATGCATCACGATTGTTATCAAGATATACATGTACTGCTGTTATGTACCAGAAACTAGAAAAAATTATTACCAGAATGTTGATGTTCCTTTTTCTTTCCCCCAAACATATCAGGCAACTCATCTTTGACGACCTTCACTAGTGGCCTTCGACCTTGCTCTGGCTTTTTTGACATGTTCCCTGTCTGTGTGCAAGAAAATAAAAATTGATAAGAAGTGGGTCAGTGTTTCATTTCTGGGTGTGTAATAAAAATCAATATTAATAGGATCACTAACATCAATCAGCCACCTGCTCACCTTGAGCTTAAGTACGGAGACTGTGTGATTTTCAAATTCTCATTTTAAAGAAGAGTCATGTTGTTGTTGTTGTTGGGGTGGGAGAAGAGATAAGAACCAGACCAGTGCTCAGGCTAGAAGTACCACTGGCAACACAGTGGCTGCACATGCACTCGTAACACCAAGGGACTGACTGGAAAACATTTTTTTTACGCGCATTTAAAAACTTTAAGTTCATACTTGCGCAATATAAATGAATAAAGTTAAACCTGTCACACTTACTTCGACTTAACCCTACAATACAAGGAGAAGGAATTGCAAGGCAGGGTAGAGTCAAATGCATAGGAAGTTCAAGTAACGTGAAGGCAGGTTAGGAATGGACAACAAAGAAGATTTCCAGGTAGTTTTCAAGGGGTGAAAGGTTTTCAAAATTAAACCACTACCCAGGCCCGTGGATGGGTTTTGATCTCAGCCAGGCCAAATTTAAAAAGGTAATTAATTTTGAGTAGCAGAGCCATTCCAAGTTTTACTTGCACCCTAATTCATATCCAACTACAGGTGCCACAAAATTCACATTTTTCAAAACTATGGACAAGGATGGATTGTTCATGTTCAATTTAGTGCTTAATTTCACAAAAGCAGACTGAATGTAATACAAGACTGAAGGATTAGTACTCTCATAATTTCTAGAATTATTTATTTGTCAGCTAAATCTAGGGTTCAACTCCCCCTTCCCCCAAAGGCATGTACCCTGAGTATTATTACAACAGAGAAGTGGGGACTTTGAACTTGGTCTTATGTGTCCCAGTGCTTGCACCCTGTAGGGACATAATAGATTGAAGCACTTGGTGTCATGGACAGCAATGAAAAGTGCTACCAGATGTTTTTATTCCTATCGAGATGACTTCCTTCAGAATATAAGCGAAGTCATTGCTCAAAAGTCCACATCCAGCTGCCATGCATGACTCAAATACACTGTCTCTCTTAAACATAAGCTCTTTATACATGCATCTCTTGCTGGCTGAAGAAAGAATGCTCACAAAGCTTTACTCTGACTTTTATGGAATTTCAAATGGAACAATGATCAATGGGCTATTTGAACATCGAGTTAAGATTGGAGAGAGGACAATCCACGAATTCAAATGCTACATTCCAAAATACTAGTCCACTTTTCTACTGAGTCCCGTGGTCTGCCAACGCAGTCCTGCAGTCATCAAATTTACAACACTTCCCAAACTAGTCCACTTGTTTGCTACTGCAGGACTTCCCGCACTCATGCAGTCAGTCATTTACATGACAAGGCTGTATTAAAATTTTAGATGGTCACTCTTCAGTCAAGGGTTTGGGACACTGCAACAATACTGCATGCCTAACGTGTACAAAGTTGCTTTACACTTACCGAAATTTATCGTCGTTTATGGTCTTTATGCCTAAGCACTCACTATAAAGATTAAATCTATGAGCTCCTTTAGGTGTGATAAAGGCACATTTAAAATCTTTAACTTTAAGTTAAAGGTTTGAGACACTGTAAATCAAGTCTCATACTTAACTATGGGACTGTGGGACTGCGGTTAGAGTCATTTATAACTTCTAATCAACATTATGTAATCATGCAATCAAACTATTGACTGCGGTAATGTGGACCACTGAAACACTTTTCCCATATTCCTTCCATAAGACTGTGGTGGCCCACAATAATGCAGCTTTGAGGTGGGCACCTGGTGTTCTAAAATCCCTCAAATTCAAATGCACTGCCTGGAGGGGGACTTTAAGCTCTGATTAGACCAGCAGGTGGTAAATTCTGATTTTCTAGCTACATGTAGGAGGCAATAATGTCATCCACTTTGCATTCACCAATATATCTATACTCTGCCCGCAGAGAAATTATTACATTTTCCTGATGCAGAAGAAAATAAAATGTGCTGAAACACACACATTCTTTAAAGTTACTGCCAATTGCTTTAAAACTCCACAGATCTAGAGAAACAATTAAGTCAAATACTGTACAAATTTGAAGGAACAACACGGGCAACAAAATTAATAATACTTTGAAGAAGAAAAATTTTAATGCACATGGGTTTTGACAATTTTCATGGAGCATTTCTTCATTCACATGTATTCAAGTGACTTGAAACAATTATAACACCTTTTGAAAACAGGGCCACCAATTCCCCAGCTGCTCCCTCACTAATGTAAGTTCACCATGTGGACTTCTTTCATCTACAAACTTAATTCTTTTTCTGATGTGTCAGACCATGCCGCCTTTGAGCTAAACCATTGTGAGGTTTTATCTGTAAAAAGGTTGAATCTGTTTCATTAACCTTTGCGCAACCTAGTATTTCTTGAAATGACTGCTCATCTTCACCATCTTCTGTAAGATCAGCTCGGACCTGATCTTGAATTGTTTGGTTTTGGAATTCTAGGTTCAGTTTCGTAGACAACACCTTCTTTTATTGGCAAATCAAACGATAACTTTGAGGAAAAAAAAAACGTTTCCATTCTTTGATTATTATGAAATTTTCACTTTTAATTCCATCTTTGCTTTTTCCCAAGCAAGCACTTAGAGGCTCCCGCAAAGCACATTTGTTTTGGATCATGTGACAATTTCTTTCGGGCCATCTCGTGAGATAGGAACAATCTCAATTTTGACATATTTGCCACTTCAGTAGATGTTGATAGTATATAATAATCCAAACAAAAAATTTTTAACCATTGTTTCCTGTTTATCATTAAAAAATTTAATGCTTCAGTTGATTGTTTATAACAAATTCACCATAGAGGAGTGGGAAGTTGTTTTGAACTTGCCAAGATTTTGCTTTAAATTAGTACCGCACAATCTACAGTAGGTATTTTGAACTTCTTCATTAATTTTTGCATTGTTTGTGCCATCTTCTTTGACCGAGTTAATTTTCAACCATCTCCATGACTGCTTTACTTGTAAACATAATTATTGCTCACAAAGATGAATACAATGGACAGGATTTAACATTTATAAAATGACGTAGTCTGGATTTGACACCCCTTATGGCTTATGGCAAAATCTCTCGCAGTCCATCCATCACTACGTCTGAGCAGTCAAGAGGTCAATATCCTTATTTCAATTTGAACTGAACATTGAACAAAATACAATCTGCAAACCCTTGTTGATCAAGCAAAAAACAAAATAAATTGGCAGATTATACACATGTACTTCATTTCTCTATTTCCTCATATTTTGGAGTAATTTCATTTGGTGGTGGTCTATTAGACTGGGGGCATTTATTAGAGAGGGTCGTCTGATACAAACCTTATGCTATTCTGGATATTTATTTGGAGGGCAGGTGTCCATAATGTACAATAGATCATTTGTGGTAGACATTTTTTCCTTTTTAATTAACTGCAATGGTTTGTGATGGCATTATAAAGAGGTTTTCATTCCATACACATTCCATGTATTAGATAGGACACAAAAACATTGCTACAGGTAGTGTTTCAGGGACTGCTCTTAGCATTTCAAGCAAAAAGAGCCGCAGGTGCCCTAAGCTAATGTTGCAATATGTCATTTCCAAGTTCATGTCTGCCCCATGTTCAAAGTGAGTCTTAAGTTCTCCTTATGAAAATTAGTTTTCATTCATAACTAAATTAGAATTAATTACCATCACAAAAACTTCGCATTTACACTCACTTTGAAGGAGGCAGACATAAACTCAAAAATGGCCTATTTGAGTGTCACGATCAGTTACAGAAATGGCGTACATTGTAAGGGTTTGTATGGGAATTTGTGAACATGTTTAGGAGGCAAAAATAAATATAGAGATAGACTGTGAGCAGTCTCTCTTTTGCTCTAAAATCCGCCGTGAGAATGTGATATGTGAGGGGTGAAGCCTCAATCCGCAAGTAGCGCAGGCTTAGGGAGACGAACCTCCAACCCACTGGAATCACACTGAAATGGCCAAAGTACGCCACAAAAACACTGATAAGGTAATTTGCTAAGGTATCAAGAAGACAAGGTAAGACATTTTTGTTCAATTCGTGTTCTTCAGTTTTGACTCCTGGGCAGATTGCAGAATACCCAGCCACAAGAAATAGACCCTAAAAACACTGGTGCCACACTGCCACAGTTGTGGTGTTGATTCACTGAACTTTTCATTCGCTGTGCCAAATTGAACTAATAATGACTGCTCCCGCAGTACTGCAGTGCCTGTCTTGGAAATTGGTTAACTACAGTTTTAACGAGATTGTGTGAAAAATAATTATAGCACTTGATTACTGATTAAGCCTAAGTGCTCGTTTCAGTAATTAGGCCTCTACATCTACATCGACATGTATCTTTATTACCCTAAAAACCATAGGTATCATAAGGATGTAAATAAATAATGATTACAAATGATAAATATACAAATATAAATAAAATAACCGTACACTGCCAATCTCGACGGAGTAGAATAGGCTGGGCATCTGATAGGATGTGGAAAAAAATTAAAGATTATGTGGAAATTCTAGGCCATATTATGCGTAAATGGTAAGCATGCATTGATTATGCAGAAATTACACTGGATTATGTGGAAATTTAAACAATTTATAAAACTAATAATTAGGCCCATTCAATTTCTTTTTTAAATTAGGCCCACGCAACTTTGGGGGTGCAGGGATGGCGCAGTGGTGAGAGCACTCGCCTCCCACCAATGTGGCCCGGGTTCGATTCCTCGACTCAGCATCACATGTGGGTTGAGTTTGTTAGTTCTCTACTCTGCTCAGAGAGGTTTTCTCCGGGTACTCCGGTTTCCCCTCTCCTCAAAATCCAACCTTTGACTTGATTTGCTTTCATTGTTAATTTCACTTTACACTGTCCCCAATTAGTGCTCCAGCGCTAGAACGACTAGACAAATAAAGTTCCTTTCCTTTTCCTTTTTTTACATGCTTATGGTAAATCAGAACTCGAAATTGCAACCAATACAGTTGCATTTGTGACTGAATTTTTTCCGTTTGTGATTAAAATACATGGAGGAGTCGCCAATTTGCGGCCAGCTTTCACTGTTGAAATAAAAGGGTTAGCAGTTGGCATTTTGCTGCAACTTTTGCTAAAATAAATAAAGCGAGAAAAAATTATTTTGTTTCTCGACATGAATTTTCTTTCAATTTGGAGATATGGAGCAAAATTGTAATAGCGAGCCATTCCCTTGATAATTGACCATTTTCAGCAGCTTTTTTACACGTCTTGCAGGCCCCTATTTTTCCTACGATTACAAATAATACAATTTAATTTGCGACTATAACTTGCACCTAAATTTTCATAGATGTAGTCACAAAATTTCGACCCCAGGGTATTTGTAATTTATAACACAGGTTCTAGTGCCCAGGCTCATTGTCAAAAAATGCGTGGAAACTGCATACAACCTTTCATCTTGCGAACGAAATGGCGTGTATTCTTCAATGAATCTTCAATGTTCAGGAATCCTGATAAAAAGCTTAAAAAGATAATAATATGAAAAAAATCTCAATTAAAAAGCCTAACCTTATTGCAATTGTGAATAGCTTCCTTCCTGTGTGGCTATTTTCCAGATCCGACGCAATCTGAGCCAGTTTTCAATTTCTGGGTTGTCAACGGTTATAATAAAATCCCAAGGCCAGAGACTAAATTCTCAGGAGCTACCAATTTGAGTCAAATATTCCTGGATAAAATGTCTCCACGGTCACAATTCCACATCAGAATCAATTGACAAAGATCATCATCAACGCAATAGAAGGCCTGCGAGAAACGTCAGGCAGTGAATATTGTGCAGCAAAACAGCTATCGAAGGAGGTGCTTTATTACCAAAGTGGCTACGACTTTGACCATTGACGACAATCTGAGCCTTACCGGGGTGGTGGACCATAGTTCGTCAACCGAAAATTTCTTTATTCCCCAACACCAAGGAGGCTTGTCTGTGATTGGAGAACACAACTGAGACAATCGAGTCATGTTGGGAGACCCAGGGGAATAAAGAAATTTGCGGTTGAAAAACTACGGTCTGCCACTACAGTACAGCTCAATTTGTTATTAATGGTCGAAGGTGTGGCCACTTTGGTGATAAAGCACCTCCTTTGAAAGCTGTTTTGCTGCAATATTCACTGCTTGACGTTGCTCGCAGGACTGCTATTGCATTGATGATGGGTTGAGATGAAAGTTCAATCTTTGTCAATTGATGTGGAATTGTGACTGTGAGAGCATTTTATCCAGGAATATTTGACTCAAATTGGTGGCTCCTGAGAATTTCGTCTCCGGCCTTGGGATTATATTATAACCATTGACAACCCAAAAAATTGAAAAATGGCTCAAATCACGTTGGATATGGAAAATAACCACTCAGGAAGGAAGCTATCCACAATGGCAATAAGGTTAGGCTTTTTGATTGAGATTTTGTTCAAAATTTATAATTATCTGTTTAACCCATTGACGTCCAAACTGGCCGAAACCGGCCAGACTTAGTATTTTACTCTGTCTAACACCAGACGATTGTACTCCTCAATGGGGAACCCCTGGGAGTCAATGGGTTAAGCTTTTATCAGGATTCCCATACAAATCCTTACATTTTTGTCGGCCATGCTCACACTGAGCTTGGGGTGCCAGTGGTTTGTGAGGATGGTAAGCAACTGCTTTACTGCTTTATCACTAATGTCAGGTATTTCTTCTGTTTATGCGGGAAATATCGTAATTATGCGGAGGATGCAGATTTTAAGGAATTATGCGGACCCACATCACCGCATCCTATCAGATGCCATGAATAGGGGACAGAACTTGCATTATGGCAACATTTCCTTCCAACATCGAACCTTTTTTTGTATTTTTGCCGCAGACCAAGGGCCATTATCGATGCTCAGATCAAGCATGTGGTCACTTCCACTGTTTACACATGCGACCTTACACAGCACCTCACTCATTTAAAAGGGTCGTCACGTTTGCCCGTCAATACCCCCTACACTTTAAACACCGTTCTAGCTGCTCAATTGTGTAGTATTCTGGTGCTCTCTCAAGAATAGAGCCAAGAACACAGTCGACGTTGTTTAAAACTGAAAAGATTGAAGTGAATATTATGCCTCATTTTCACTGTGACTCTTACAGACTGAACTTTGTTTGTCTAAGTCACTTGGGGGTCTATAATTTCATAACATCATTAGTGCAAAGTGCTATTTAACCTTAAGTTGTCTAAGGCAGCGCTTACACGAATGCCGTTTCATTTGTAAGTGCATCAATTTCAATGCGGTTACACCTTCTGTTTACCGATCGAGACCGTTATCGAAACTGTATCGATTTAAAACTGGTGCCAAAAGTGTAGTGTTTTTCAAAACAATGCGGTTTCATCTGTCGTGTAAACAGCGAAATCGCCTCGATTTGAATACGGTTACCATTTTGGCGCGAAATTTGCTTAATTGTTCAATTCAAAATAGTGAATTTAGCACGTAGTGCAGCGCTCGCTTATACTATCCCGACTTAAATTTTCTGGCGAAAACGGTTCCGTGTAAACAATTCCAAACCGTATCGATTTTGACGCGGTTTCGAAGTCATGAAACCGTGTCGATGTGAAACCGTGTCGACGTGAAACCGCGTTCGTGTGAACGCTGCCTAATATAAGGCACCACAGCTCTGGGGCACCAGTCATTCTACTCAACTCAATTTAAACTTAAGCCGACTTGGCACCAGCCATTCTACTCAATCCACTTTACCCACTTTCATTCACTTCGGCACTGCAGCTCGCGCCGCAAAAGTAACGCTTCTTTGTGGAGGGGTATTCTGCAATCGCTCCTTTCCGCATTTTATAGCCGATCATGGCCAAATGTCGGAGGATCGTCATTCTATCAAGTATTTTCCTTTACAGTGTTTTAAAACGCTTACCAATGGCTTACGAGGCGTTCATAGTATATCAGTCCGGCCTTGATTCCCTTTTCATCTTCTTCGTAACTTAGCGAAATAACACATTCGATTAGGAAACAACCAGCAACTCTCGCACTAGGCTCAGGCTCCAGCCGTGGTAGGTACGTCATGTATAAGGGAATTATTATGTCCCCAATACATACATAATAATTCCCCATACATGACGTACCTACCGCAGCTGTGGTTGTGGAGGATCGCGGGCGCACCGAGGTACCCACGGCTGGAGACTGAGCATACTCTTGCACCTTCTTCCTTGGATGTAGCAAATGGTTACCAAATTTGGTAATGTTTGAATGACAGTTCCCATAGGAATGGTAAGAATCAGTCACGCGATTTTGTTTGAAAATTGAGAACATTTAAACTGTTTCCCGTTTTGACAGTTATTGGTGTCAATTTCACCGTGCACGTAGTCACTGTACGTTTTAAAATTAAATTAAATTACAGCTGCTTGTTTTTTTGTTGAATGCTGTTTAAACTGTGGCCGGAATCGCTGGTGCAGACACCAATTGACACACAAATCAATTCTTTCACCAAGATTATATTATTCAGCTCAAATACAGCTTTTCACGGGTTCTGATGCCACTTTGGTTGGGGGGCAAACGCGGCTTTATTGCAGTGAATGTATGCATTTCGGCCGAATTCAAACCTCTATAACTCTGCTGAAAAAAGGCAGATTTCAAAAATGTTAAAATATTTTAATCGTTTTATTAATATCATTCACTCGACGGAAAATTAGATCATTGCACAAGGCACAACGTCTGAAATTAAATTAAAGCTGCTTGTTTTTTTTTTTGTTGGATGCTATTTTAACTGTGGCCAGAATCACTTGTGCAGATACCGATTGACACATAAATCAATTCTTTCTCCTCAATCTCGTTCCCAGAGCCTCCGTTACCCTTGTCCAGCAGAACGGGCGCAGGAGGCTCTGGAATAATCCAAAACCGGAACGAACTCTGGTTCCGGTTAAACAACTGCGCGTGCGTGAGGGGAGACGGTTAGAAATTAACAATGGAGTTCACCTTGCCATGTCAGCGCTTACTTTTCACTCGCCAGACAGTACACATGAGTATAAACACATCTCCTAATACACTCGAAGCGTTTAAACTTCGGAGAATAAACAATAACGAGATACATTTTATCAATCAAAACAGATTTCAGCATCTGGTGTCACGCAAGTGAAAATTGCTGTGTTTTCAAAAATAAGAACGTTACGGAACTGGTAAGTTGCAATTGTTAAAAGATTTATTTCTAGATCATCTTCAACCTCGTGTAGATAAAAATCCAAAAGAAAGCACGATTTTCGAGTTTAGACTGAAAATGGCAGGAAATGAAACCGTTTTTCAACAGCCAATCAAATATGGCCATTTTTGGATTAGACCAGAGTTTCTCTTTCCCGACCGCTGGTCAAAGGAACGATGACTCTGGGAACGAGATTGCTTTCTCCTAGGTTATATTCTTGAGCTCAAATTTAGACGTTTCTTATGTGAGATTATTTGCAAAGAAAAGGAGGCTCCCAATAGGAATCTTCACACTTCGACCGCTGACATTCCGGCCGGCAACTAAAGCGGAAACGATTATCAGAGCCATTTTAGAATTGTTGGTTTTCACTCGTTTTTCAACGAAAACAAAAGAAAACGTTTGCATGATAATAGAGTTGAATTCCCGGAGGATTTGGTCAGGGCTCCAACATGGCCGCCGTTTCTTTGTTTAGGGGCTCCAACATGGTGGTCGTGACGTCATGTGAAAACCGAGAATTAGGTGCAATTTTTGGAGTGTGACCGAATCATAACTGATAAATAAATCCTCTTCATTTATTACGTGGGATGCCACAGGCATACCACGTCAAAAATCCAGTTTAGTTTTTTTTATTTTTCATCGTAGTCACAAATGTGCATACCTAAGGGATAGTAGATTACCCGCTCGATAAGAATCTCGTATGATACAAGAGGTACTATCGCACCTCGAACTCGGGCCACGCGCGCCGGGAGCGAGTAGGTTCCCACTGAGCCATCGAAGCAACTCTCATCACGTGTTGGTTTTCTATACGTTACTGATCTTCTTCGGAGTCACACTAAATTGAGCCCCGCTCGGGGAGTCCAATTTTAATCCTTTCAATATTTCCAAACTCCCGTACGTCGATAAGAAATCCCACTCTTCTCTCTTCTTCTCTGTGCGCGCGCTAGACCACTCTGTGCTCACAATGTAAGCTATAGAAATTCCTTTCCGCCCGCGATGATTGAACCTCACATCTGAAAGTATTTGATAAAGTGGACAGATGATTTTTCTTCGAGAACGGCAAGCTTTAAAGGTAAGGAGAATTTTCTAAGTTGTTTCTAGTTGTGTGTTTCACTGTGAACATTTAATATTGCATAGAACGAATACTCCAATCATTCTGTTTTTCTTGCGAACCAGTTTGTTCAGTCGTTCCAAAACATTTTGTGAATCGAACCAGTGTGTTCGTTCAATCGGCCATTGTGCCAAGCATTTAAGGTTATCAATAGAATGTTTTAACTTGACGCCATCAAATTGTAAAATCACACCAGGTAAAAATTACTTAGAAGAAAATCTCTTACCAGTATTAGGCTCCGTAGCGTTTTTTGTTTTGAGACTGACAGCCTTTATGGTGGCCTAGAGCTGCCATAAGGATTTTCGGTGTTTTTTCATCTTTTCCCTTTTTAATTATGTTTCTTTTTACTTATTTAGTTTACTTTATTTGTTGTATTTCATTTCATTCGTTTCATTTTATTTTATTTCATTTTCAAAAACAATTTACTGATGGACGCAAACCTGCTCGCCGTGCTTTTATTCTATAAAACAACAAACGCGACGCGAGAAACCAATTCAACAAAAGCAAAAGGCGGGAATCGTGACGTCATTGAACGATACGACACTCACAAAGGTGACATACGGAAAATACGCCACTCGGGTCCCGGATGAAGTGGCCTATGGAATCTACGAGTGGTTTAGTAAAACACTCTCCTCCATATAATAACATTTAAATACTCGCGAGAGGCTAGTACGATGGTTTTGGCCGCGACTGGCATGAGCACTAGTACATCGCGGCCAAAACAACGAAGCAACCATCGATTTACTGCCACGTGTTTAAATAATCCTGCAATAAAAATTTCCCACGAGCTACGCAGGCTAAAGGTGAGTGAACTGTTGGTAAAACCGGATTTTGACCAACAGAAAATATAACAGATCAATAGCTGAATCAAATAACTTGAAGTCATGCGGTATCGAATCCATGGGGTTGTCTGCCCGTGCTGCTATGTCAATGTTTAGCCCCCCCCCCCCGGGGGGGGGAAGGAGAGGGGGGCATGGCCACGAGAGTCAAGGAGGGGGAGGGGGGAGGGCGGGCATGCCCAGGGGATTTGACTTGATCTCCTCTCCCGTGGCTGGGGAATAGAAGGAAATTTGACAAAACTCATGATCCCAAGAGTGGGGCATTCTCCTTCCCAGAGCTGCGATCCTTTTAGCCAGCGCAGCACATCGAGAGCTCTAGACTACGAGTAGTCGTCTCTCTTTTGCTCTAGAATCGTTGAAACGAATGCGTACGTTGGACTTTCAGTGGCCGAAGCTACGGGTCGGAAATAGTTGGTCGCCGTGTTTGCGATCCCCAGTTTCAGCCATTTTGCAGTGTTCATTCGTTTCCACGATTTTAGAGCAAAAGAGAGACTGCTCGCAGTCTGGCAGGTACCGATCCGTTCCCGTCACTGATTGGTCAGATGGGCGCCCTCTCTAAAGAAAAGTACGCCTGATCGCAAGGTAAGGTACAAACCGGAAGAGAAACTTCATTGAACAATGGCCGAAACTTGCAACGAAAATATTATTAGTAAAAACCATCCTTTGGATTTTTTTGGTGAAAAGGCAATTAGGGAAGGAATCGCACGGGACTGAGAAAAGTTTTCAGGTTTAAAAATTTCTTTCGACGATGCAAGGATCATTGGTTTACCATAGCGAATATGTAGAAATTGTTTTAAAAAGTCACGAAATTTCAGGAGTTTGTGAAAACGGGTACTTCATTCGAAACCTCAGCAGGATTCGGCTATCCGATCTAAAATAGGGAAGTCTGTGCAGCACTGCCCGTCCTACACCAGGTGTGAGACGTGAGAAAAAGGAGCAAGGTCAACTCGTTATATGTTACGCAGGATTTTTGATTAAGCTCGATTCATGTGTTTACAGTTTGTCCATGTGTTTATTTTGGCCCTGGCGACAACGCAAGGCCTTGACTCCCTACGTTGGACAGTACCTCTGTGCGTGCAGCGATTTTGAATATGTCCATGGTGAGGAAGAAAAGATCAAGCCAATAGCTAACCCGGTTATCGCCTACTTGTTTTTACATTCTCTTATTGCAATAATGAAATTTGTAAGTACAAGTTCTTAGTGCAATATCGCATTAAAGTTGGAAGTTGATTCGTTTCACGTCCAGTATTCTTATTGATGCTCATAATGTGGATATCATCATTGCTTGCGATACTCACCTAACACCAGCCATCAGAAACAGTGAACTTTTTTCATCAGATTTCACTGTGTATCGTAAAGACCGTAACCACTGTGGCGGAGGCGTTCTGATTGCAGTAAAAAATCATCTTGCTTCTCTTCCCCACCCGGATCTTGACGCAAACTGCGAGATTGTGTGGGCAGAGGTCATCTTCGAAGGAGAAAGTCTTCTTATTTGTTCTTTCTACCGTCCTCCATCGGCTGATGTGGCTTCATTAAACGAACTTGATATATCTCTGAAGAAAGCCGTCCATCTCGCTGGCAACTGCCACATTCTGGTTGGCGGGGACTTTAATCTTCCATCCATTAACTGGAACACTTTATCCGTAGTTACACCAGCTCGCTATTCCGGTTTGTGTCATTACTTCCTCGATATCGTACAGGATTCTTATCTTGAACAGCTGGTTCTGGAACCCACCCGTCGTGGGGCCACAACTTCCAACACTCTTGACCTTCTCCTCACATCCAAACCTGGGCTTATTAATGATGTGCAAATAATACCTGGCCTAAGCGATCACGATCATGTTGTTGCAACTGTAAACAAGTGTGTACAAGTTCCCTCACAGAAAAGCAGGGAAATGTCCAATTTTGGAAAGGGCAACCTCGAGGGTTTGAGTCGCGATATGGCTCAACTTGCGGAGCATTTCCAACTTACTTTTCATCTCCGTTCTGTTAACGAAAACTGGTCCCTCTTTAAAAATGCTATACTATTCTTTGCTGATAATTTTTTTCCCGTGAAAGCTGCTCGCCCAGCCAAACCGAACTTCTGGTTTAATAGAAGCCTCCGCCGTCTAACTCGCAAGAAACAGAGGCTCTTTTATCGTGCTAAGACTACAAATTCTCCCCACGCCTGGACAGCATATCGAAAGCATCGTAAAGTTACCTCTCGAGCCATAAACCAGGCATGTAACAACTATGTATCCAATCTCCTGGATGAAAATCTCTTTACATGCCCTTCCTTAAAGGTCAACAACCAGGTTATTGTGGACAACAAAGAAAAGGCAAACGTTTTAAATGACTATTTCCATTCTGTATTCACCACTGATGATGATAGCCCCCCATCAATTCCATCTTGCAATGTAGCTTCCGTGGACAAACCTCAAATCTCGATTAAAGGAGTCGCTGACCTTATAAATGAACTAAAGTCTAACAAAGCGGCTGGCCCGGATGGCATTTCTGCCGAACTCCTAAAATTAGTTCCTGTCGATTCTGCAATTATACTAAAGTGCATTTTCCAGCAGTTCTTGGATTCCGGAATTGTTCCTATCGACTGGAAGCACGCCCTTGTCACTCCCATCCACAAGAAAGATTGGAAATCGTCAATAGGTAACTATAGGCCCATCTCACTCACCTGTATTTCTTGCAAATTACTTGAGCATATTCTTTGTAGTCATATTATGAATATCACTTATCTACAAGCAATCTTCTATCTCCATTTCAACATGGCTTTAGAAAATTTCACTCCTGTGAGTCCCAGTTGATTATCACTATCCACGATCTTGCTTCCGCCCTAAAAGAAAGAGGTCAGCCCGACGTGGTGCTCTTGGATTTTTCCAAGGCTTTTGATTCCGTCTCTCACCAGCGGCTATTCACTAAGCTGGCACACTATGGCATCAGGGGTAACCTGCTGTCTTGGTTCAAAAGTCTATTAACCGGTAGATCTCAAGTGACTGTTGTAGGTGGTGAGCATTCACAATCTTGCACAGTCACCTCAGGAGTCCCTCAAGGATCCGTTGTAGGACCTATCTTATTTTTGCTATTTATCAATGATTTGCCAAACGGTCTTGCCTCTAAAGTACGCCTCTTTGCTGATGATTGCGCTATTTACCTTCAACTTACCTCCGATGACTGTCCCTTAAAATTACAATCTGGCCTGGACAAACTCTCCACCTGGGCCCGGTTGTTCGAAAGCCGATTAACTTAATCCAGGATTAGCGTAAACTTTTGTTTCGTGTTTTCAACTTTTTGGTGAAAGTTTCTTTTGCTTATTTTTGTTTTTCAAGATTCACTTCTTCTAATGTAAAGTTTTGCCGAATATCAGCGTTGAACACCATTTGGGAATAGAGAAATGAACTCCTTGGTTAACTTTTAATCTGGGATTAGCGTTAATCGGCTTTTGAACAACCGGGCCCTGGTCTTCCACTTGGAAACTGTCCTTTAATCCTTCTAAATGCCGTGTTCTCCACATAACCAAAAAGAAATCACCTCTCAAGCATGCTTACTATCTATATGGCTCCAAACTGTCAGAGTCTGATGTTCACCCCTATTTTGGTGTCCAGATCTCAAATACTCTTAGCTGGAACGAACATATCGACTATATCTCAAGGAAAGGATCTTCCTCCCTAAATCTACTTAGACGAAACCTGTACAACTGCTCACCTGAAGTCAAAGCCCGAGCCTACCTCAGCCTTGCAAGACCCATCCTCTGCTATGCTAGCTCGGTCTGGGACCCATACACTAAACGCAACTCTGATAAGCTCGAGAAGATCCAGAGACGCGCTATCCGTTTTGTATTTAACACCTACTCGTGGCAACAAAGCGTGTCAGCATTATTGCAGAAACTAAAATGGCCAGACCTGTCATCACTAAGAAAACCGTGTGATCTTGATGTTTAAAATTTTAAAAGGCCAGGTTGCTATTCCACCTGAGGATTACGTTACCCGCTCCACCACGGCCACTCGAAGGAAACACGATTTTAAATTGAACACTTTTTCTCCATCACTGGATGTTTTCAAATACTCGTTTTTTCCCAGAACTGTTATTGACTGGAACTTGCTCCCAGCTCATGTTGTACACTCTACGTCCCTTTCCCAATTTAGATCTCAACTTGATATGATTACTTACGAATTTTTATAATGTAGTAGCAATAAGTATTATTGTCATTGTTATCGTCATTATTTGTTTGCTTGTTATTTTTCATTTTATCTTGGTGTATAGCTACTTAAGCTTTACCGAGTAATAAAACTGAAGTCCAGTTTGCATTAGTTATAAGCTTAATGCCAAACGCTTCAGTTGAGCAGCCCCTGATGAAAAGTGGAGAAAAGAAAGAGGGACTACAACCCCTGATGAAAAGTGGAGATACAGGAGGGGGGGAGGAGGGCTATCCAAAAAAATGGATAAATCCCTGTCAAGTTTAAATCTCAAGTGATCTTGATAACCTACATCTTGTGGATAGTTTCTTATCCAGAGGAGAGCTTGAAGGATTGTCTTGATTTTATTGATGGGAGAAAGGTCAAGAAAGGCGATATGCACAAATTGCGCACAAGCAACCATTGCGCATTTTTCTTAAAATCACTTACAATCAAATGGCAGAACTAAACTCCACCCAATCTGGCAAATGACGGCGTTAATCAATGATCCATTATAGAACGATAGGGAGTGATAAAAGATTTCGCTAAGAGTCAGAGACGCTCGTGAACAAAGAAACAAATGGCTTACCACATTACCACTGTGACTACTGGCCCTCTTGTTATTTTGCACATTGTATTGATAGACTTTTCACCCAACCCCAAGGCAGATATGGCCATATATAAATTGTACCAGGTTCACCTACTGCATTGATAAATACGCCGATATTTATAAACCTCTCACATCACCTTAGAGGAAAACAGCTCTAACATTGAATCGAGGCTCTGGATCCATCACTAAAGCCGTCATCTCTTATTGTCGAAGTGAAACTTTATGGGTACAATAACGCAAGTAATACTTGGGCTTTAAATTGTCTCTACGCTGCTTTCCCTGGTACTGTTCTGGAACTCCATCACTTGGTGCTATTCTTGTCACACCACGCACGCAGGACCTAACGATATGTATTCCAGATTGATCAGTGACGGACCCAAATGCCCTTTTTAAAGGTGTTCTTGCTAAGTGGCCATACAAGAGCTTTCCGCGGTGGGGATAGGTTGGCACAACTGCCCTAAAAGGGTAGACATTTTGCCTATATTGGCATTAAAGGGGCAGTGTCACGCTATTTTAGTCAAACGTCAAAATACTAAAAGACGTATTTCCATCAATAAAAACAAAAAAAAAAAGTAATAATAATGCTGTAGTTTTGTTGCCAATAACCATTGAAGTGCAATGACGCTATTCTTTGTTGTTTGCAGCCAAGGATGGAGGCATGAAACTTTGGCTTCATCAAACGGGTTGAAAAAGGTCAAATTACCACCGTGGGAGATTTGGAAAGTTGGCGTTTCGAGCGTTAGCCCTTCGTCAGAGCGAATGGAGGAATTGTGGATGTTGTTGGTTTTTATGAGGGTGTAGAGGAGCTTTGCCATTGGTGGAAATATGGTAACATACATTTGTGAATAAATTAATAGTACGAGAGGTGTACCTAGTTGAAAGATGAATTTTTGTTCGAGATTTTTGCGGCTTTCTGTGTTCCCGTGGTGTAAGGATAGGCCCCAAATTGTCATGTTGTGGTGGGAGTGACTAGGAAGATTAAAATAACGCGCAACTGGTTTTGACGCATCTGCGTCGTTTTTTTCCTCTATCTCGTAGGTGTTCGCGAAAGCGGTCCGCCAATCGTCTCCCTGTTTCGCCAATGTAGATCTTCTTACATAGTGTGCAGGTTATGCAATAGATGACATTTGAGGAGATGCATGTAAAATAGCAGTGAAATAGTCAGTGATTTTAACGGATCGATTTCGTCCTGAGATCTTAATCATGTAAGAAATAAAAGGACAAGTCTTGCATCGGGTGCGTGTACGTTTGAAAGTTCCCGGTTGGTTTTTAGACTTAAATGCACTCCTAACTAGAAAGTTAACTATGTTTTTCTCGCGTTGAGAGAGGATGAAAATGGATAGAGACTTGAAAAAAATGGCCAGTTTGTTCAAGTTTGGAGACGCTGTCTTAAGAAAATTGCCGAAAATTAAATACACACAGCTCTTTTTGCAATAAATATATTTCGTATCTTCTCCGTGGGTTGCCAGGAATGTTGTCCGTGTGAACTGCAGTACTTATTTAGATTTTTATTCAGTTTTGACCAAAAAACAGCAAATTTAGCTGGTCCACAGCCAGGTCGAGATTAGTATTGGCGCTCTGTGAGTCTTTTTCAATCTTGTTTGTGCAAGGTGGGTTGTCGTATGAGTCCGCGCTTTGCGAATCGTCTGCCATGCTGGCCTGAATGTAAAATCAGGTTAGTAAAAACAGAAACACACTTAGGAACTTCCCAAACGCTTACCAAAAGGTGAGACAAATGGCTATGGAGGAAAAACCTATCAAAACTCGCGATGGGTCAAAATCCGTGGTGATTGACTAAAAAGCACTCGTGCAACCGACTAGTTAGCGCGCGCATGTTTCTCATGTAGCTCCGCAGTGATTAGGACTGGTGATGAGATTTAAATTACCGGTAAGTTGCTTTGTTTTAGATATCTCAGTGCGCAATTTGCTCTCCAGTATGGTGGTTTCTGTACCATGTGATCGTCAGCTGTAAAGGGCCCATGGCAAGCAAGCGAAAGCAACGCAAGCACTAAGGCAAAGCACCTCAAGCAAACAAAGCAACTCAAGCAAACAAGCAACTCAAGCAAGCAAAGCAACGCAAACAGGCAAAGCACTTCAACGGCAAGCAAGGTGAACGCAAGCAAGGAAAGCAACCTTAGCAAGCAAACTATCTCAATTGAGCAGGCACTTCAAGTAAGCAAAGCAACGCAAGCACTGAGGCAAAGAACTTCAAGTAGGCAAAGCACCTCAAGCTCTTCAAGTATCTAAAGCTAGCAAGCAATGCACTTCAAGCAAGGCAAGCGCGAAAGGTGCCTTGTAAGGATATGCACATGGGGAGACTATCTGGGAAATTCGCATGAGAAATACCAAGAGAGGATATCATCCACTCTTGCAAATACGTAATAAACTTTAGGGCCAAAACAAGAGACGAAAACCGGTCGTTCCGTGCCCCTAAAGTGCATCTTTTACAGGGTAAGTATTATTAATCGGCAATCTCAAAGTCTAAGCATTTGTTCAAGATTGGTTAGCATCTTTACTACTCTAACGCAAAGTTATGTAATTGTCTGGAAATAATGGAATCTTCTAGCGCTTGAGCACTTATTTGGGACACTGTAAACTGAAATCAACAAATTGCCGCAAACAAAACTGATCAAATGCTGGTTTTTCAGGAGGGGGAAAACCGGAGAACCCGAAGAAAAACCTCTCGGAGCAGAATAGGGAACCAACTAACGAAACCCACATGTGACACCGAGTCTGGGAATTGAACCTGGGCCAAAGTGGT
Organism: Montipora capitata; assembly: GCA_949126865.1. Taxonomy (NCBI): domain Eukaryota; kingdom Metazoa; phylum Cnidaria; class Anthozoa; order Scleractinia; family Acroporidae; genus Montipora; species Montipora capitata. Next base: position 57,489,843 of record OX421447.1, on the reverse strand, counting down.
GGGAAGTGAGTGCTCTCACCACGACGACAGCCCTGCACCCCCAAAGAAACACGAGAAGAGAAGATTAACTTGAAGCTGGGTAGTCTCCTTCGCAGCCGCTCGGGCCGGAGTCACGCAACGCTCCCCTTCCCCACGCGGCTGCTTCAAACCGACATACATTCCTTTCTCTTTGTTTTGCGCTTTTGTTTGCTCGAACCAATGAACCTCGTCTATTTGTCATTGTATACGCTGCACCAATCACAGGAGAGGTTGTGTTTTCTTTCGCGGGAAAACCCCTTGGGGCATGCGACGTGTTATGGAAAGGGATGGAGAGACGCCTAAGAAAGTCGTGGAAAGCAGCAATAAGTGTTTTATTTGTTCATCTATCCCTACCAGTAAAAATAAGGTCTATATATTTGGTAAAACGTCCGCTGATTTAGCTGGAATAATTCGATCGTCGCTGGAATTTGACGTGAAGAAATACCACGAGGACAGTAGTTTGTTTGTTTGCCGACAGTGTTTTCAGCAGTTGACTAAATACGAAAGAGCAGCGAAAAAACTGCGAGAAATCAAACAGGAACTGCTGACTGTCTTTAGAAATAGAGAGCAGCTGAGGGAAAAAAGACTTGCACGCGATGAAAACAGAAACGATCCGGAGACGATCAACAATGGAGATGTTCGAGTGAGTGCTGCAAAAAGTCTTCGGTTCTCTACGGAAACTTCACATGTTTATTCCGATCCTGCCGCTTGTACTTCTTATACTACACGTCCACCGCTAGCTCAGTCGACTCCTGTTCCATCAAGCAGACAAGCATTACTCTTTACCGGAATTTCACTCATTCAAACCAAGAATGATGCTGTTTCTGACAGTCAGGGTGATGTTCATGGCGATCTTCGCGGCAAGGTGGCGAAGGACTTCCATTTGTCAAAAACTGGATTCTCTGATAGCACCAGTGTAAAGTTACAGGTACATTATCCGAGTAAAAACTTGAACAAAACCCTGCTTGGCTCCTACCAGACTCTTGGTAAGGCATTAGCTCACGGAGTCCCTTCCCAAATCGCTAAGGCTGTCATGAATTGCCCAACAGTGCGAATTCATGTCGTTTCCAGTGTAATGAAAGCTGTGTCAAAGGAAGTTTCAGGGTTATGCGGCAAGAGCAGGCCGTCATTGCTTAGAAAAACAAGCAAGGAAGATTTGCAGAATTTTGATCTTCAAAAGTTGTGCGAAGAATGGCAAGAAAGAGCGCCAATATTTTACGCGTTCCTGTTGAACACTGCCAGCCGAACAAACCGTAAAGGCACTTGGTTTGGAAGTGTTGCACTTGCAGGATCCATACTCTTGAAACAAAGAAATCGTGAAATGAACGCAACTGCAGCTGTGATGGGGATTTTGTTGAAGAGCAAAGCTGCTGAGGTAATTTTGATTCTATAACGTCTATACTGTGTTTATCGGGCAGAATCGAAGTGGGTCAGTGGAATCAGAAGGAATTGAAGGGGAAGATAATATATTTTTCGAAAATGTAAATACATGGTCTTCAGTGTAAAATTATGTAAAATTTTTTGTTTTAATTTTATCCTTGGTTCATAGTGTTTTTTTGTTTTAAATTAATCACCAGACATTTAAACTGAAAACAAAGGAAACCATAAGGATAAAATTGGAAAACAACATGAACTATTAATATCTCTGTTTTCCAATATTGTTAGATATTTTCTTACAATGTTTGTCAACACAGAACACAGAAGTTATTTTTAAAACATTAATTTGGTCTTGCCCCTTGTGTACAGTGAATGGTTGTGGTAACAAACACTCAAAGTGTGCTTAGGCGATTATTAATAATATTGTTGTTGGCACAATTGATTGCCTTAATTGAACTTAACAAGTTCAAACTTTATTGGGCAGCATTTTGACCTACCTGCAAATAGCCACAGCTACATGTAATCTAGGTGGCAAGCGCAGAAAGATCTTATTTCCACACTTACATGTACTTGATATTCTTCTTTAATAGGCTACTATTTCCAGGTTCAACAAGCTCAAACTTACTAATTCCAACTCGAGCATACTTAGTAAGCTTGATGAACTGGGGAAGGATCATGATGCAGATCTAATCACTGCTAGAGACCAGATTTCAGAAGAAAATACCAAACTAATGAAAGTAAAGGAGAGGATTTCAACAATTAAGGAAAACCTTGGAATGGCTGTAATCACTTCACCTGAATTGTTGGCGGCCACACGGGAGGAGTATGAATTGAGGAAGTCTTTTCATCCTGGATTTGTCATATCCTTTGACAACCTTGACTTTCAGTTAAAGAGGAGGAATATGACTAAGGATAACCAGAATCAAGACTACCACTGGGTCAACCACCAAATGGTGGAAAACCGAGTTTCTGGCAACTCCCTTGATGTCAGAAAAACTGATCCTGAGGATATTGTAAATATCCCAAACACCAGGTTTCTTCCCAATTTGTACGATCAGCAGAATCAACGTTTGGACTACATAATTTTGACATCAAGAATTTTAGTCTCATACTTTGAAGTCTTGAAGCCACTGCAGGATGCTTGCATATTCCACATACCACATAGGTACACAAGGGAGATGTCTCAGAAGTCCAAAAAGGTATGCAATGTATCATTAAAATGTTAATGTTGATTCTTTGGAGTAAAGTAAACATGGGGAATAGACCAATTTCGATATATTAAAATTCAGCCTAAAACAATAGACCTCAGTACGAGGCTCTGGGGAATAACTACAGAGTTTGTGGGGTTTATTCCCCAGAGCCTCGTGCTGAGGTCTATTGTTTTAGGCTGAATTTTAATATATCGAAATTGGTCTATTTTGGGGTCATTACTTTTGAAGTTCTATAAACTTTCATAAAATAATACTAACAGTATCAATGAAAAGATCTTATTGCATAAATTAACCCATTTGCCTGCCTGGAAAATATAAACATGTTGTTTGTAATTCATGCCTCTCAGTTCAAAGTGAATGCTTAATGTCTGTTGAAATGTTTTCTATTAAGAATTCACTTTTAAATACAGTTTCTAAGAAAGTGTACACTGTTATCTTTATCTCTAAAATATTGTATTTCCAACTGATGTTTGTTTCTCCCAACAGGTTCCCCTTGGACTTATATTCAAGGATGAGAATATTAACGACGACATGCTGGCAATTTTGCAAATGTTCCACACCTATCTCCCCAAGTCTAGTGATGCAGCCATTGGAGTGGATGGACAGCTCTTTTCAGGTGACCAGTTGACTGTAGAAAGAGCTGTCAATGTAATAGCTTCAGTGGCAAATGGACTAACACCACAGGATCGCTTGGATGGGATTCACTTGCAACTCGGGGATTGGCATGCCTCAGTGAAATTGCTAAGTGTAAGTGTCCATATTGGTGTACTTGAATTACAGTCAAGTCCATTTAAAACATGATGGAGGGCCAATTATTATGATCTGGTATGCACATCACCAGATATGCTTCAATTCTCATTTTCTTATCAAATTGATCAGAGAATATATACCGTAAAGGTGAACTTTTGAAACTCAGAGCTATTTGTAAATGAAGAAGCAAATATACAGATAACTTCTGCTGAACTCTCAGAAGAAGATAATTCCCCAACAACTAATGACAAAGCCATGTTTTGTTCATCTTACCTAAATCTGTTATTCGATATCTGTGGTGCTTGATTATTGATTGATTATTGATTAGTATTATTATTGTATATATTATATTATATATTATATATATTATATTATATATTTTAAATTATATTATATTATTATATATATTATTATTTATTTGATTATTTATTTAGGTTATTTTTGTTTCTATTTTTTAGTTGATCTACTCAAGATTCTATAGTGGCTCTTCAGCTGTTGACCAGTGTACCATGTTCGCGGACCGAACAGTGATAAACAGGAGAAATGTTTGCAGTGATGTCAAGTCAGCATACAGAGCAGACAGGGATTTCTTATCAACAGTGTTGAAGTCCAGGGTTATTGCTGCTGCCATGAATGTGTTGGGACTTGAGAACAAAACAGGGAAACCATCCAAGTTTGTTCTCCCTCCCAATATCGAAAACCTCCAGAAATCAAAGAAACTCGAATTGCTGCATGAGCTTGCTGGCAAGGTGGTGGATGGTTTTATTTTTCAAGACAGTAGTAATTTGGTGGACCGCATCCTTACTGCTGAAGAAAAACAGCAGTTGTTGCAACAGCAAGAGCTTACAGATGATAACAAGTTTCCATGTAGGTTTCCTGGATGTAACAAGAAATACATATATAAAAAGAGAAGGAATACTCATGAACTTTCTCATGATCCACCATTTGTTGCTGCTGAACCTCCTGTTGAGCTTACCACTGCTATGCCTTCACCACCCTTAGACAAACAACACAACAGTGATGATGTCTACAATTATAACTGTGCACTTATGACTGATGCCATGTTATTTTTCAATTTCCTTGATGCCATAAAGGAAGGTGACGGTGCACGAGTCATGCGGCAGTATAAATACTTTCTTCTCTTTTGTAGAGCTGATGAATCACATAGCACCAAATATGCACTTGAGATTTTATACCAGTTCTTCTTAGTTCATGCCTTGTTGTCAAAGAGGGACAGGGAGCGGTTTATTTGGAACCGATTTGTGAACAATCACAGTGTGCAAGGGGGAAATATCCCCCTTGATGAAGACATCGAACACAGTAACAATTTTGTTAAGCAAGGGATAAGAAATTTGGGGCCTAATTTGACAGAGTCTGCAATTTCGCGAGTGTGCAAAGCAGAGAATGCAACACGCACCATTTTAGACAAACTTGATGGCAGTTTAAACAGACAAACCCACTCAGGCAAGCATCCAGAAGGTTCACCTGATAAAGACATAGTAGAACTTGTTAACAGGGCTGTTGACTTGGATGTTTTCACCGAAACTGATGGGCGGCACTACCAAACGTTCAATGACTTTAAGAGGGACAGACTTGAAGACCTGGACCTATCAAGTCTGTATAAATGGATCAACAAGCACAAAAGGAATATCCAATTGGGTTCACGTGCTAGATGAATCATTTCATTGAGGAATCTTTCTTTCAAAACCCCAATCCTTTCTTCAAATTTAGCAGCTGTGGATCAGTAATAATACACAATGTATGGCGGAAACACTTAGTTTTGTTTTCCCTCGAGTCCTTTGTCTTCGGAAACATCAGGGCTTGAGGGAAAACAAAACTAACTAGTTTCCAAGGGACCATACATTAACTGCTTTGTTATAGATTTAGACTTTCCCTTCAACAGTCACAGCAAAAGAAAGAAACAAAAAACTGACAGGGCAACAACTGCGGAATTACATCCTGGTCAGGATATATTTGTATTTGATCAGGGACACATGACCAAAAATCAACCAATCACAGTCCTTGTTTTGTTAAGTGAAAGTCTAGGTATATTAATCCATGGTTCAAAGACTTGCTAGCATTGCAAAGGATGCTGCTTCTTGAGTGTCTTTAAATCTGATAAAACATGGCAAAGTTTTTAGCGCTCATCTTCTTACTGAAGTAATCGAAATCAGACATCTTGCAGTTTGTGTTTTATCAAGTCTAAAACACTTGGCTGTGCCTCTTGTTTAAACTTGATAACACACTTCTACTCATTTAAGTAGACATACTGTAAACTTGAACCACAAAAGATATGCAGTACACAGATACTAACCCCTACACTTATTATAGCTTGTAAATGTGTTTAAGAAAAGAGATAGATTTAGCTGACAGCCATTGAATAACCCTTCAGTTATTTATTTTGACCTGTTTGATTGTTTACTGAATTAACACTGTCTTTTGTTTTTGTTGATCATTATTAATAATATTCGACAAGATATTAGTCTCCTTTGTTGCCATTCAGGCTGTGGGGATGAGGAGCATTGCGTCACACCAGCCCAAGCGGCTGCAAAGAAGACTAATAAGATAGAGATTTTATTTTAAAAAATATTAGAATGAAAAACACATGATTACTAACATTTTATAAAATTGCAAAATACAAAGGATCTCATTTCATGCAGATCCTAAATTTAAATATTAATGGTGATTGTTAATAGGTTAAGGTTGTTTTTTCACTAAGGCCTCTGATCAGTTTCATAGACCCTGGCTTTAGGCAAGCAATGGAAATCCACAACTGTCTGTGTGTAGGTGAAAATATGATTTTCTAGTCAGGTGCTTGCTTAACTTCAACTAAGGTGAAGACCATTGACATAATTGGATTGGCCAAAACACAAGGCCACATAATTGTTATCATCTACAAATTGCCGGTTTTCACTGTCACACCATCATCAAAACCATTCAACAAATAAATTCAAGAATCAAAGAGATAAAAGAAGATGAATATTCAAATAGTCTCACAAAGGTTCAGGTCTGTGCGATGTTTCGTGCGGGAGATATTCGAAGAAATGTTTTACTCAAATTTATAAGGCTTTGTATGGAGACGCCATGTTTGTGTCCCTCTCAGGGGCACAAATATGGCGGCCGGAAGCTGACAAAAACATATGTCATCGAGTTTTGCTATAAAAAGCCAGCAGTCGTCTTCTGAGGGCTCATAAACATCTATGTGAGTACTTATTTTCTCACAAGGACTGTTCAGATTGCAAAATCTCAGCAGATAAGTCACTTTTTTAACCTACGTGATAGCATTCTCGACCGCCATTTTAATATCGTGTCACGCAAAAGCTTAGAAATTCAACCTTGCCTTATCTCAAGACGAAAAACCCTATCAAACTGAAAATTTGTGAAAAGACAAGTCTTCAGTTGTTCTAATAGCTAACTAAACTAGAATCTCAAAAGGATTGATAATTCCTTATTTTTTAGTTTTGATGACGTCACGTGAAAACCAAGAATTATGACAATACTACTCAGTAAAATCCTCTACTAGAATTTCTTACCAAAAAAAAAAAAACCAACAATATTCTACAATGTTGTAAAAACCTTTTATTTTGGGGGAGGGGTGGGGAAGTTTAGGATAGTGGAATAATCCAGTAATTTACTAATCCTGAATAGGGTCAATTAAATGTCCACTTAATATTAGTTACCTATTAATAGTAAATAATTACACACCATATGTTCCTGCCAACGCTGTAAGCAAATCATTGTCAACATCAACAATATCTACATCACATGAATCATTGGGTTGATTGGCAAGGAAAGAACTTGTATCCATCTGGGAAAGTGAAATGTTGTCCATGACCATTTCAAATAGTTCATCATCAAGTAAAATATCACTCCATTCGTCAAGTAGATCCTCACCAAAAACAACATTATTGTCATCATCGTCATCATCATCAACAGCATAAGCATCATTGCTGTTGACATTTGTGTCATGAAAAGTTTCACCAATTACCCGAATAATCTCTTGTGCATGCCTTTTATGCCAGATTTCCACTGTTCTGTAAACATCAGACATTTCAAATATGTGCTCCAGGTTATGAAGAACCTGTGAAATTTGAAGATCTCCAAATCCTAGCATGAATTGAATGTTGGTCAATGTCTTGAGATTTGCATTTGCAGCCATGCCTACAAAATCAACTAAGAGTGACTTGTGATACTTAATCAGGCATTTTTTTACATGCTCTCTCTGTAGTGGTTGAATATCTCTTTTCCTGCTTGAACTGCTGCTACTCTTTGCATCTACGGACACAGGATATTGAAGTGAAGTTTTGCATTCTGGCAAACCACAGTCACAGTTATTGGCACAATTATCACAGCAGAGATGTTTCAATAGAGGCCTCTCATTATCATTGTTGAAGTGTTCCAGAATTGCTTTTCTTCGACAATCAGTTGATTTAATAAACAACTTGATGTCTCCCTCCACGTGATTCAAAAGCATGCCATGATACAACAAAAATGAGTTACTCTGATGGCCATCACGCCCAGCTCTTCCAGTTTCTTGAACAAAGGCTTCAATATTCTTTGATGGCCCATAATGGATGATCCTGTGAACAGCTTTGCAATTGACTCCCATGCCAAATGCTATAGTTGCAACTAAGACCCTTATGATCCCATCCTCATGTTGGAAGGAGGTCAAAATGTTTTTCTTGTTTGTGGCAGGGGTGCATGAATGCAACATCTCTACTAAGGGCAATTTTTCACCAGTGCTTGTCTTCTCAATGAACAAGTCTTTCCTTAATAGTCCTCTTAGCATTCCATAGATAATCCCACACTGTTTTATGGTCTGACAGTAGATTATGGTCCTGTCACACTTATCTTTTAATTTCTTGATGTCTTCTACAAGCCACTCAAAGAATAATTCGAGGTCACAATCTTTGTTCATCTTTATAACTGAATAGGTAAGATTTACCTTGTTTGGACTTTCTTTAATGTCCAATGGATTCTGCATTAGGAGAACTTTTTTGATGGTGTCTTCAGTGAGCTTTGTTGCTGTTGCAGTTAATGCAACCATTGGGGACTATTTGGAGCAAGGGACCGCAACTCATACAGCTTTCCATAGCAATGACGAAACGCAGCCATCTTATTGCTTTGGGATGTCCCCCTGTAAAAGAAAAACCAATAACCATCAAAAATTTAAACTGCAACAAAAACAATGAAAAGGATGGTATTCGATCAATTTGCGTTGCAAAGCAATATTAAAATTTTATAAGGCATAGTGGAGTGCTAAGAATTAAGCAGACACTTTGAGCTTATATATATACAGACTCCACTTACCACTGCCTTATTACGTGGGCTTCGTCGATGGCCAAAGCACACAATTTTTTGGAATACACAGAATTTCCAAGCATTGATCTCCACCGTTCGTTTTGGATCCAAGCTTCTGGGGAGCCAAAGACAACAGAAATCTTTCCCTTTTCTATCACAGTCGCCTCCTCTTCAGTGCAAGAGCTAATGCTCGCCGCTGTAACTCCCTTGCCTCTCAAATACTCCACTTGATCATCCACTAGAGTGAGCAAAGGCGACACAACAACACAAATGTGGCCTGGCTTACTTGATACGTGGTCGATGACTAACGGCAAAGCTTGAAAAATCAGAGATTTTCCGGAGCCAGTCGGCAAATTAACGAAAATATCCTTTTTCCTTTCAATTAACTTCAATATTGCTAGTTGCTGATGCGAATTTAAAGCCTGTATGCCGAATTTTGACGCTACACGATTGAACGCTTCTTCGAGATCTGCCATTATGTTACTGAAAGAACTGCATTATCTGGTCAAATAAAAGGAACCAGGTGATTGGTTGAAATTTAAGGCGCGAACATTCGCAAGAAAATGAAAGCCACACATTGATTGGTTTATTCCGAGAAAGGAATGTATGTCAGTTTGAAGCAGCCGCGTGGGGAAGGGGAGCGTTGCGTGACTCCGGCCCGAGCGGCTGCGAAGGAGACTAGAAGCTGGGTAAACCCCCAATCACATCGTCAATTTCACAACTTGATGTGTACACCAAAAAAAGTACACCAACAGAAATGTAAGGAAGCAACGTAAAAAACAAAGGCGTGCAACACTAAAGAGCAAATTAATTATAATAACAGACTGAGCTTCGTGACGGGATTTCAGAGCCAAAAGGACTTCAAACGGGAGAGCTGACTAATTTTTTCAACTCGTGTTAGCAACCATTTCAAAACCGACTCCTGGTGGTAATTGTGTAAAAAAACGCAAGTAACGCATACAGTAGTCTCATGGTGTTTTACATTTCTCGGAGAGATAGACAACCAGTACCGGGGGTCTTCCTTCTCTACTCTTCAAGGCGAACAGTGTGTACCCGTTGCGCTTTAATTAACGTACCACAGTGTTGATTAATGGGTAGCGTTGTGATGCGGGGACTACATTTTATAGCCCTTATCCTAGAAGACTTGAAAGTCGAACCAGTTGGAGATGAAATTGCAAAGCCTGCACTTTCTCCTCCGGGATTTTCAACCCGCGGGCGGAATTTTCAACCCGCGATCTCCCGCGAGAAAGCCCGATACTCAACCAACCGAGCAAGCATCAACCGCGTTGCAAAGTATGGCAAGTAGTGTCAAAATTCAAACACGCAATTCAAACGTCCAATTCGGAAGGGAAGGAAGGAAAGGAACTTTAGTTGAGTGTAGACAAGAGTGAAATAGATATGAGCCGGTGTTGTTATGGCATGGGTGGGGTGGGTGGGATCCCCAGCACAGTCACAAATGAGGCTATTTTTAGAATACTCATTACCGCGAATCTCAGTTGTCATGTTCCAGAAAAAAAACATGGCAGAAGCAGTCACGTGTGACATGGCATCTTCTGATTGGTTCAAACTGGCGTCCCTTTGTTTGTTTCGCGCGCAAAGTGTAATCCATTTGTGGCTGTGCTGGGACAAGGCCGCAAAGTGATAGATCAACACTCTTATCTAATTCACTCTTGGTGCCAAGTTTTCTAGTGCGGGAGCGTTAACTGGGGACACTGACGGTAAACTGCGTGAATCAACAAATTCAGTAACGCAAATCAAATCAATTGCTGTTTCTCTCACTAGTACAATTCGGCAATTCAAACATTCCAACCTCCAGTTCTCCAATGCATGTCATTCAAACTTTCAATTCGACAATTCAAATATTCAATTGAATTGAAGGTTTGAATTACGGAAATGAATGTTTGAATTGTTGAATTTTCAAACTAAAGGTTTGAATAGCTAAGTTGAATGTGTGAATTGCCGAATGCAAGTTTGAATTTCTACACTAAAATGCGTCATACTTAGTACCGTTTTTCAATTGCTGTTTCTCTCACTAAGAACACTTGTCTCCCGTAGGGACGAATCATCCAATTGAGAGATCGAGCGTTTTAGGGAGCTTAAGATCTACGACGACGACGTCGACGAAAACGCCACAAAACAATGATATCATTGGTTAAAAGAGCATAAATAATCGTGCTGCACGTGCAGCACGGATTTTAGCTCATAGTTTGCGGTTCTCTGCGTGACGACGACGTGAAATCACTAAATTTTAGGTTTTGACGACAACGTGAGCATGCAACAGAGAATCTTTCATTCTCTATTTTCAGACTGAAACCGCTCGTACCAATTTATTTTTAGGATACTTCGCCCACATTGTGCGACGTGAACGAGATGGAATAATCGGGAAAGACTTTTACTTGAGCAAAGTTCTATTTTGAGGTGACGTTTTCGTCGACGTCGCCGTCGTAGATCTTAAGCTCCCTAAAAAGATCTGCGACGCGACGGTAACGAAAACGTCATTTAAAATTGCAAGTTCAGGTTTATTAATCTTTTTCGTCGTTATGTCAGCTTGTCTAACTTCTAAAACCTACTGTAACTCTCCAGGAACTGAATTAGGAGGTGCGGTATTGAATCTACGACAGAAAATTCAACTTCGCTGCCTTTTGTTCACGGTCTCCGTAAAACTTGAGAATTGGTCATTTCACGTCGTAGATTTCCCGAAAACGTGAAAGAAATGTACAAAAATGAAAAACGAACGTGCACAGCGTGCAAAGCTATTGTTTTTTCACATTAAATATGCAAAATGTGTGTCGTTTTAGTTGCCGTCGCGTCATAGATCTTAAACTCCCTATGGCCAACGGGAAACGGCAGGCGCCCGACGTCACAAAATCATGAATTCTCTTACTCTAATTCGTCTATCTTTTGAGAGGTTGGTTGATAACCATTAGCGCAAGAATGAGCTGATATCAAACTAGTTTCTTCCAGTTTTCACGGTGAAGACGCAAACTCTAGTCTGACTATTGCCGTAGATGCAGGGGCTGTGTCACGGAATTTTAGTCAAACTTCAAAGCACTAAAAGACGTCCTTGTATCAATGAAAACCAAAAAATAATGCTGTAGGTTTGTTACCAGTAACCACTGAAGTACACTGAAGCTGTTTTTTGTTGTTTGCAGCCAAGGATGGAGAGGATGGAAATGGATTGAAACTTGAAAAAACTGGCCAGTTTTTTCAAGTTTAGAGACATTGTCGTCGGAAAGACACCAAATTAAATACGAATAGCTCTTTGTGCCATAAACATATTTCATATCTTGTCAGTGGGTTGTCAGGAATCTTGTACGTGTGAGCTAAGTACTAATTTAGATTTTTACCCAGTTTTTACCAAAAATCAGCAAATTAAGCATTACGGTACACCTTTCATATCTCTGATAAGACATAGATTGAGTCAAGGATTGTTACCTCGATGAAATTTGATCGTCCGTGTGAAAGTAGTCCTGAGAAGGACTGTTGCATGGCAGTGACTGACGTTTCGAAAACCTGTAAAGGAGTCACTTGACTCTGAAGATGACTTCCTATCGGAGTGGTCGAACAGTCAGTCACTGTCCTTTTCAGGACTCCTTTCACATAGACAATCGGCGCCTAAAATGATGAATTCCTTCGCAGCAAAGAGTTCTTGTCAAATACAAAAATAACCCATGCAACTGCCATGAGACGAAACAGACACAACTTCTACATTAACTTTTATTGGCTTTTTGTCCCGGCGTCCAAGATGCACCAACCACCTCCAACAAAGTCTCCAAGCAAATTAAAACAAGCACCTCTCGTTTTGCCCTTCATGATTTGATTCAGGCGCATCTACTGGACATTGACGATCATGGCTCTAAAGCTTATTCCCAGCATTTCCTCTACAATGCTTTCAACATTGCGCTTTCTTACTTGCCCCTAATTGCTATGTATGTTGTTACTTGAAATTTATTGTCCAATATGATGCGGACCGAGAAACTTGATCTACAAGAAATCAATAAAGTTCCTTAAAAAAAGATCTGCCAGAGATTATTTGTTCCACAGATGTTAATATCGCTAATCATTGATCGTCTCAATTTTCATAGAATATTGCTACGCCGCAAATAAACTCTCTGGTGTGGCATCCACCGCGTTCCTCAAAGAAGATATGTCTTTTTGAAAACCTGATCAAAACTTATGCGTACCGGCAGCTATAAACCAGCCAGGAATGTAAAGAAATTCCGGCACCAGCCATGAGATGGAAGGGTAGCTGAAAGCAACGATTTTATTCACTTGAAGAATGGAAAGACCCAATGAAAGCGGCCATAATGGTTATACCAAGGACACCCAACGAGCAAATTAAGCCAAAAGCCTTTGAGAGACATTTCTAGGCTCTTTGTAATGTACACAGACTGTCTAAAGAGATGTTTCTATCACCTAAAAAAAATTGATCTGTTCGGATATATCTTGAGCTGAAAATTGAAGTGTCCGAAAAGTTTAGGAAATGAAATTTGCTAGCTGAACGTTACCTTCTGAGAACTTCCAATCGAACCACATGTTCATCCGAAACTGCTAGGTGACCTTTTTCAGTCCCAAAAATTGGAAAAATATCCCTTCCGAAAACCTAAGGGACTACTTTTCCTTGGTTGCGAATCTTTTAGGTGATGTTTTAGTAAAGAAATCTGTAGCTGTTTGGCAACGTAGAACCGAAATTCTTAGAGCAGTTTGTCTCTCCCGAACACATAATTCATTGAAGATTATCTTTGAGTGCCCCTGTTAGTAGCAGGAGCCATAAGCAGGAGAGTACAACTTCAATACCGGGACTATGTAACGGCAATTTTACAGATCAAACTATTTTTAGACGAGCTCTCACATAACATTTGGCTTAAACGGGTGACCATTCTCAATCCCATGGGTGATAACCTTTCATGAAAGACTTGTGATTAGCTAAAAATAACTCGGCCTGTAAAAACGCCTTTGCACAAATACAATGACGTCGTAAGCCCCTAGTCATGGGCTCCTGTTATGCGGCACTCAAGCCACATCCATACAAGCAGATTTCAGGACAATTTTCACCTTCGCTAGTGGACGGGAAAAGTATATTTTAATTCAATGTGACAAATGCATTCGCTAAATGGCCATGAGGATCTCTTAAGGGCCAACTTGGGCATGCACACAAGACGAGCATCCGCTGATTGTTATCAGAATATTATCAAACCAACGCCCACTACTGGTGGTCTATGCTGGTAGTCTTTGTGAACCAAGTTGTTTATGAGTCGATATTCCTCCTATTTAGCCCGTGGGCTAACACACGACCCCACAAGCGAAGCATCGCTTTAAATATTTATCGTGTATAAATAAAGATTATTGATTGATTGATTGATTGATTGATTGGGCCTTATTCGCGCGGTGGCCATATTGGCCATAGAAAATAGATTTTGTACCTCAAGCTTCGAGTTGAAATGTTTGGGAACGAGTTTCGGTGGGGCAAAACAAAAGTTCTCAATCCTTCGGGATACAACATGAAGGGAGCGCTTTAACCGACGACACTTTTTTCCTTTTTTTAATACATATCATGTCGTGATATCATGATTTTAAGACTGCCTCACATTCGAATCTCCAGGGTATAAAATACCGACCAAGGAATACAATAAACAAATCTCCAACATCTTTGAGGCCATGTTCTTGGAATCGACTGACGAGCCGACGAGCCATCTGAATAATGTATCTTGCAATCGACTGACGAGCCCCCGAGCAACTTGAAAAAAATAGGGCTCTTTGTGTAGGGCTGTGAAAGTATCGACAACACTAGCGTAAGCGGAGTGGTATTGTTCGTTTGTAAGTTGCCAGGGCATGTTCCTCGATGTTTGTGCATAACGATTTTGGCAACAACAACGGAAACCGGTGAACCCATAGCTGTTCCGTGCCCGGAAAGGGGGGGGGGGGGGTACTTCCAGAAAAATTTGGTGGGAGTGTGCGGCAGGCTTTCTGAAACCCTTACCCTATTTCAGACCAAATTCTGTGATTTTCCACACCCTATTTCAGACCTAATAAAAAGTTTCATACCCTTAAATCAACACCCTATTTCAGACCTGTCATATTATGATTTCCCTAGGTCAGACCAATCTTTAAAGCAATGTTTATATGCTTTTATTAAGTAGGATACGAAACTGTACAAAGTTTTGAGCTTAAAATTCCACACTATAAGGCAGGTTGCACAATGCGCCTTGATAAATACAGAATACGTGCAAACCATACCCTGTATTTCAGACCAAAATGGTCAAAAATTATACCCTATTTCAGACCAAAACGGCTAAAAAAAGCCATACCTATATAGCCCATATACGGGAGTACGCCCCTCCCCCCCCCCCACCCCCCTCCTGGTTCCGTGTAACTGTTTGTAGTGTTTACCGTTGAACTGAAAGTAGGTAGATGTCAGGCAGAGGTTCAGCCCGGTTTGCTGAGATGAAAAATTCACATGACGTGTTTGTTGCCTTGAAAACTTAGCCGGATTTGCATAATGACAGGATTATTTTTGCATCTTTTGCTTTAAGGTAATTCCCTTGAAATTGTTCTACTATCAAACTTTTTTGGAAACTTGGCATAATTAACATTAATGATATGAACATTTAAAAAATGCAATAAAAAAGTGGGGTCACTGTGCTTGTTTACGCGTCAGCCGGCTCTTAAAATGGGGTGTTTTTACTGTTTTCGCGTTAAAAATTCGAATCACCTGCCAACAGAATTAAGTCTTGGTTACTTCATAGACACAAAATTTTATTTTGAAAATAAAGCTTCTTTTATTTACATAAGCAGTAATGCTTCATTTACGCCGACTTTGATTCCCTGGTTGTGGGAATAGTGCACTTTTTGGGACAGTTCCGTGGTTAGCTTGAAGTCCTCGCCTTGGGTAAAATACATCCAGTACGGAACTGTTTTCCAAAAAAAATTCATGTTCTACTATCAAACTTTTTTTGTTCTTCAAATATGTTCTTTATTAGACTGTTCTTAGCAAATACCTGAAAAAAAAACTCGGGGGTCACCGTGCTCGTTTGAGAGAAAAGGAGCATTTATTTCGCTATCGGGTTTAGTTTGAGCGAAATCTCTTACGTTTTGTATGCGCAAGTGCTCATGTGCGCGCGCTAATGACGCAAAAATCGTGCGCAGTAGGGATGCGCAATGCAATACTAAGGAATTACCTTAAAATGCCATTCCGTACTTTCTAGCGCTAACCCTAAACCCTAACCGTAAACCCTAACCCTAACCCTAACCCCTCAATTTGGCTAACACTAGGCCTAAAAACCAACTTAAGGCCTAGCTAGGCCTAGGGTTAGCCAAATTGAGGGTTTTGGGTTACTTCCAGAGTGTTCCGGAGTGTTCCGGTGTTCCGAGGTGTTCCGGTGCTCCGGAGTGTTCCTGTCTTCCGGGGTGTTCCGGTGTTCCTGGTTTAGTACATGCCCATATAAACAGGTGATATTACTGTTTTTTGGTGTTGTCGTTGCCGTAGCAGTCGTCATTTCTTAAACTCCCTATTGGGACAATAAGGGGGTTGCCCGCCATTACTCGTGCAGTCCCCCTCGAAAATAGAATTGATCAAAAGCTATTATCTCCCTTCTTAATTTAGAAATTGAAATTATCGAGCTTGACATTCAATGCGCGGGCCTTGAATACATGAATTGCACAACAAGAGAAGTGACATAAATTGCGAGGAATTTGATTTGGTCAACAAACAAACTGATGCTAATTGTTGTCAACTTGATTGTAAATTGTGCAAATTGTTTTATTTTTTAGCGGACTTGATATTTTGTCACGTACGGCGTAGCATACTTTTTGCTTATTAAACAAGTCACTCTTGTTTATTAAACAAAAAAGTTAGTTTTTCTTCCTTATTAATCAAAAGCGTTCCACAGAAGTTAGGTGTTAAGTGTTCAATAGCTACCAGACGTCTTACATGTAAGCTAAAGCTTATTACGGAAACCGGCATATTCAGAACAAAGAAAGTTGTGCTAAGCTTATTTAATATTTAAAAAAAAACTCTTTATCTGCACGGTTCTTATATGCTAAGCGATCACACTATAAGGCATGAATTTCCTTTTTGACAGTTTCACGGAAAGATTTTCCAAAAGCTCGATTAAATTTTCCCGAAGCGTTTGAATTAATGGTGAAGCCGCGAGCGAATACTGCTCGTTCAATGTTTGAAGTTTTAAACGCCGAAATAACGATGAGCCTTGTTCTCTCAAAATACTGAGAAAAAAATATGAAGACAGCAAGGACGGAACATTTCAATGAACGTGGACAATCGTAGAACTATGTTTCCAGGTTAAGAGATATAAAATCTATTTTGGGTACGATCGATCAATGAGAGTGTAACTAATGTGCGAGCCTGCCGGAGCCGAAGCCGCGAGCCTATTTTGCGAGCCACTGCGTTTTTTCGTTTTTAATTCAACGATTAAGTCGTACTCAGTATTAAAATGCTACCCTTGGCTGCAGAAACAAAAGTTTTCGATTTCCTTTCGTGCGTGTAAAATTCCGCGCAAGTAGTTTTTCAGTCTGCGTCTGCTGTCAAAGTTAATTTTGAAGGTCAATTCATGGTTTCAGATATAAATGAAATTTGAGTTTCCCTCGCAAATTTTCGTATCACAGGCAAACGTTTAGCCTGCGAACGCAACGTATTTCCGGTTGTCGGTTTATTTTCGGCGGAACCAGTGACAGCCGGAAATACGTCTGCGTTCGCAGGCTAGCAAACGTTCAAGTGAGGCGAAGTTTTGGTAATGGCGGATCGTTGCGTGACGACCCTAATAACGGCTGCGAAGGAGACTACCGCAACGAAAGATTCGTAATTTACTTTTTTTGTCCCCCAGGACTCACAGTTGCCCGTTGTTTTGTCCCTCAGGAAACCAGAAGGACTGGACGAATGCTTATTTCGAACAATTCAAAAGTTTGGGGATAAAACACATCCGCCCAGCCCGATGAAAGTCAGCATAATTTACTTCGGATTCGGCAGATAACACAGACCTCGGTTTTGATAATTCATGATCAGTCATGCTCAACCTCATCCAATAATTGTTTAATATCAAAATATCACCATGAAATGGAATATAAGAGTTTTTGCACATGCGTTCGACATAAAGCGATACCGGTGCAGTTCTCTACCAACTGAGCTATCAAGCCAACTGGGAGCTGGCCACGTTGTGAGTTCGTAATATACCCGTAGAGGGTGAAGAATATTGGGACAGCATCATCGGAACGCCTACACGTGGCCAGTGGAGTGCCTCAGGGGAGTATTTTAGGGCCACTCCTCTTTAGCATTTATATGAATTATTTGCCATCAGTTCCACAACATTGTTCTGTCCAGTGCTACGTGGACGACACTAAGCTCTTGCTGTCTTTCCGGCTTCAAGATCAATCACGTTTAGTCGCAGAAATAAATCAAGATCTTACAAGAATACGTAACTGGTGTTTCGATAACCAGTTACTGTTAAACCCTGACAAGACGAAGCTCCTAGTTTGTGGCAGTAAACATGGAGCCGCCAAGACCCGCAACTTCAAGCTTTCGTTCCTTGGAAAACAGCTTGCTCCAGTGGAGGCTGCCAGAGACCTTGGTGTTATATTGGACACAAGTTTAACTTTTGACGATCATGTCACTGCAACTGTCGCTTCTTGTATGTCGCGACTAGGCCAGATAAATCGTGTTAAACATTGTTTTGAAAAACGCACTTTAATTATTATTATTATCAATGCGTTAGTTTTTAGTAAACTTTTTTATTGCTCTTCAGTTTGGAGCAATACTTCACAATCTAACATTGCTAAACTCCAAGCTGTTCAGAATTTTGCCTGTAGAATTGTTAGTGGGTCAAAGAAATACGATCATGTTACTCCCATTCTCAAACAACTCAACTGGCTCCCCGTGAAACAACAAATGTATTATCGCGATTCAATTATGGCATTTAAATGCATGAATGGCCTTGTTCCGGGGTATCTATCTGATCAGTTCATTAAACGTTCATCAACATCAACACGCAAAACTAGAAACTCACAGCTGTTAAATATACCGTTATTTAAAACCGCAACTGGCCAAAGATCATTTTACTATCGTATGGTATCTCTTTGGAACGCTCTACCTCAAGTAATTAAGTTAAGTCAATCGTGGCTCAGTTTAAAACCTTGATAAGGAAAAGACTCTTAATGGATAGCTAGCTGAATTTATCCAATACCGCATTAGTATGGCATTTGTTTTTCTTAGAGCATCTTAAATTTTATTCATATAGAATTATTTTATTGTATTTCATTGTTGTATTTGTAGTTCACTGAAAAGCCCCTTGGGGACGTGAAATAAACGTACGTATGTATATGTATTTAATACAAGTGAATATATGAAGATTGATATATTTGAACTATGGAGAATGATATGAAGATAGGATTGATTATCGCAGGTACGCACGCAACTTGTGATATTAAAGCCTGAAAAAAAACAATTCAGGACTGAACGGATTCAAACCCATGAATTTCCATGTATTCACTTGTAATGGTGCTCTTGATAGCTGGGTTTTTCCTGGCTTGTACACCGTTTTTCTGCCGTATCTGATACCAGTTTTGTATTCGCTCATAACAATTCGTCACCCTATCATTTTCCTCTGTGATCCTCGACTTGTCTCCCCGCTTGAAAGGTTTTCGTTTTCGTTTTCGCGCTTAAAATAAGGAGTGGCGTGACTTGCAACTTGTGTCTCAAATTACCTTTGCGAGTCCTTGATTTAAATTGAGGAATGTATCAATATCTTTTCTAACTAAAATGAACAGCAACTGTTGGTCTGAACAATCTCCTACGTAAAACGCTGAAATGCCACGGGAATTGAGGTTCGAGACCTGATCTTTCATGAGCGAAATCAGCAGAACCACATGCAACAGGCCGACCTCGATTGCGAGAAGACCGCTGAAATTCTATATTGCGTGACTACTAACACAGGACAATGGATGGGAGCGTATCTATCCGGAAGAGATTTGTTTATTTTTGGAAAAGTTGGTGGATTTGCATTGTTGGCACTTGCTTATGAAATGTTTAACTGAATAATTATTGTCTAACATTTCTTTCAAAATTGAAAGACTAGGAATGTTTATTGGGGTACGAACCTATGAGGAGTGGGGTGGAAGTGTCATTTTAGTCCGGCATAGTTTGAGCATTATACCTCCAACAGAGCATTACCCTGGTTTCATGGGTGAGCCCGAAAGTATAATACTCTATTTTTCGAGCATAATCCGACAGACCCTATTTTTGGGTCGCTAAAACTGGCGCCAATCAAGCAGGCAGAGCTCTTCGATCATCCGGCGGGTACTGAATAAACAAGACGAAGGAGTTTTTTGAAAGTCTAGCATTAATCTTGAAAGTGAAATTGTTTACTTGATAAATTTCACTCATGTCTGAACCTATACCTCATCTGTGACGCTGCGGTTGGAAACCGAAAATATCCAAACAGGATCTGTAACACCTGGAACGAAACCGAAAGTCACGTGAC
>OX421447.1:57457197-57462197 GCA_949126865.1 Montipora capitata | reverse complement strand
TGCCATTTTTAGCTAGGGCCTTAAAATGTTCGGTTTTTCTATCGTGAAGCCGCCGTTTAGTTTTACCGATGTAAAAACCATTACAATCCCAACAATTTGCTCTGTAAATAACTCTCGATTGTTGTGAACGATTAATACGGTCTTTGTGAGGAAAGAAAGATTTTATACATCGAGTGCTCTGAAAAACAATCTTAAGGTTAACACAAGAGTAGAATTTGTACACACAAGATTTCAGGCGTTTAGCGACTTGGTTGCTTTGCAAACCTAAGTAGGGAAGTAGGATAACAATATCTTTCTTAGGAACTGTAGGCACTGGATTGCTATGCTGATGTTGTCTGTTTTTGTTCAAAACATCGTTGATATGATAGTTGATTATGCCTTGTGGGTAGCCGTTCTGAAGACGGAGTTTTCGAAGATCATTGAGGGCAGATTGAAGCAAGGAGCCAGATGAACAAAGACGGTAGTAGCGATAAGTGCGGGAGCGGATGCGGTTTATTTTGTACTTTCGTGGAGTGAAGGAATCCCATTTCGTGTAGAGACCTGTGAAAGTTTTCTTTCGGTAGATGGATGTCGTGAAAGCGTTGTTTTGATTACGTGTGACAAGAATGTCCAAAAACGGAATTGCATTGTTATGTTCAAATTCAATGGCAAATTTAATATTGTGATGGCAGCCGTTCAACTAGTGCAAAAACTCATTTGCACTGTCTTTGTTGTGAAACATGGTGAATGTGTCATCAACGTAACGATTCCAAAATAAAGGACTAACTTTGGCGTTCAGCAACCACTTTTCTTCAAAAACACACATAAAAATGTTGGCTAAGACAGGGCCCAATGGCGAACCCATGGCAACACGGTTAAATTTCAACGGTTACTTTTGAAAATGTATGTATGTAGAGCACTTACGAAACGTCAAGTCATAATCAAAATGAACAAGTTCAATATGTTTATCACTGCTGTTTGTGTCTTATCATTATCTATTTTCTCTAGTTTTCAGTCTTTCATCCTCAGAAAACAGTAGATGGTTAAAAGGGTGTCTAACCATGCTGCCTTCCATTTAATTGCATTTTATTTTTTATTTCTTCTTCATAGGTTCACTCCTGGCGTCGTTTGTCAGTCAGTCCGGTCCATCTGGTTGGCCGAAGTCCTGTCCAACCGGTTATTCTCAACACCTTGGCGCCATCGAGGAAGATTGTGAGATCAACTTCTGTGTCAAGGCGAACATTTTCAACAACCAGGGATTACCAATCATCAAAAGACCTCCTTACTCAAGTCCACCTAGAATTTTCAACTACTCTGTGCCTTTGCTTTTAGTTAACCACGACACTGGCCAGATCTGGTTTAAACGCCGCAACTCTTTTCAGTGGACTTTAGCAACTAAAAGGTATTTGAGGACTTATCTTTTGGTCTCACGATAGGGGCGCTACTACAAAGTTCCGACCTGATCCCTCACCCCTCCCCTCCCAATCCATACTTGTTGCTCTCAAGACTCTCGCTGAAAAAAAATTCAACAAACACTTAACTGAACTATTCAGTGGGATACCGAAGGGACTGGGAATCAGGGGCAGCAGTTATGTACAGCTGGTAGCACTTTCAAATGCGCGCGCTCACGATGCAAAACTTGTCTTTTCATTGTTAACACTAGCAAGATATCGGGACCTAAGCGATCTGTTAAGATCACCGATCGTTTCACATGTACCTCCGCAAATGTCATTTATTGCATAACCTGTACGTTATGCAATAAATTATACATTGGTGAGACAGGTAGACGACTAGGTGACCGATTCCGCGAACACCTTCGCGATGTTGAGAAGAATGACAAGGATGCATCTAAGCCAGTCGCTCGCCATTTTAATCTGCCTAACCACTCCAAAAAACACATGGCTATCTGCGGCCTTTCCCTACATCTAGGTACGACGGAAAGCCGCAAGAATCTGGAACAAAAATTCATCTTTCAAATCGGCACCCTTAATCCTCACGGTATTAACGAACGCTAAAAGCTGACGTTTCGAGCGTTAGCCCTTCGCTCTGACGAAGGGCTAACGCTCGAAACGTCAGCTTTTAGAATCTCTGTACGGTGGCCAATTTACATTATCAACTCCGTTGATAAAACCAAATCGTTGTGACTTGGGTTGCGCCTTGTTTTATGCAAGAGTCTTATTTTCGTGGTTTTTTGCGGTTTTGTCTCCCCTCGAACGATTAAATTCAAGATGACATGCATGGAACTAGCTACTGCTTGTGTGGTTTCCATCTCTTAAAATAATAGTTTCATCGTTGTATTATTTTCTGCTTTGTCACTCAGCTCTGTTGCGGAGGTCGCAGCTATATCCAATTTAGACGGACCTGGTATAGTTGGCATAAATCTCGCCGAGACCACGCAAGACAAGCAAAAGTCTTCCCAGGGCACTCCTGATAAAATGGACGCTGGAACTGCGGCTGGTATTACGTTTGGCGTTACGGCTTTTGTTGGATTAGCCATCGCTGTCATGGTGATCGGCTGGCGCAGGCACAGGAGCGTTCACAGGGATAGCAGTGGTTTGATGGCGCCGCTCAATTCGCGCATTGGATATGGAACTACCAACGATGAGGGCAGCCCACGAGTTTGATTCTAAAACTTGCTGCTAATCAACATTTTTCATTTTTAGCGATACATTAACATTAACAGTAATAATAATAATAATAATAATAATAATAATAATAACAATAATAATAATAATCTGAATGATGATGATGATGATGATGATGATAATGATAATGATATGATGTCCACAGAAAGATGTTTAGTTTAAGCGCGTGAGTCAGTTTGTAGCTGCATGTGTCGCTTGAATTCATTGAAAATTGTACATAGATAAAGCAACTGAATCGTTTAGCATTACTGTAATTCCAGAGTCATCACAATTATATTAAACTTTGATACTCTTCGCCTTTTTCTTATTCCTTTTTGGGACTTCGAGTTGAATTGCATTAGATTAAGTTAACAAAAAGTGCTTTAAGTATTTTTGGAGAAGTTTCGGCGAAAATCCCTATCTTCAGTCGCAAGTTTCAAGCGTTCATCATCATCATGTCCTTTTCCCTGTGAGGGCCGGAAATAGGACCTTGCGTTCTCTCTCGCCAGGCTTCTCGGTTCTTAGCACAAGTACAAGCTTCCATCCATACCTTAAACCCAAACTCTACTCTCTCTTTCTCAACAGTTCTTCTCCAGGTCTCCCAAGGACTACGTCTTCCTTCCGGGGTCCAGGTTAAAGCTGTTTGTGTTCTCACTTGCACTCGTTCTCAACACATGCCTAATCAATTTCCAACGTCTTCGTTTATCTGCTGCATGATTTCTTCCACATTCGTCCTAGATCTTATCTCTTCATTTGACATTTTCATTGGCCAGAATGCGCCGTATCCTGGCTTTTGAGAAGGAAGACATTAAGCTTGTTCTCGTCGCGTTTGATCATTCGCCACGTTTCGCAACCATAGAGAAGAACAGCCAGTGCACTGAATTTAAAAACCTTCAACTTGGTGTTTATGCTGAGTTGACTGTTCCCCCAGATGTTCTTTAAGTTGTAGAAGACTGCTTGTGCTTTTCCCAGCCTGGCACTCATATCTTCACCACCAGTTGATGTGACTGTAGCACCAAGATATACAAACTCCTCTACCTCTTCAATATCACTTCCCTCTAGTTGGATTTTCGTTCCTAGGTTAACATTCCATTTCATTACCACTGTCTTTCCGTGGTCAATTTCAGCCCGGTGTTCTTCCCGTTTATGTGTAAAATTTCAACCTTTCAGTTGCATGTCCACTATCCTACTTGCAACATAGTTAATACTAGGAGAATAGTTATGAAACTCGACAAAGTTGGGAAAAGGCGTTAAGTTGACGTTTCGTCAGGAGTGGTGAAAGCAGATGAAATTAAAACGCACTGCGCCGCTTTGTTACAAAACCCGAGAATGCGACGACAGCACAACTACCACACCAGCAGAGATGATCAATAACCAAGGAAGCGAAAACCATCAACTAGCTAGAACAGAACCTTTTGAATGGTTTAAACTCTCTACACTGTCTACTTACACAAGCGAACTTGTCTCTGAAAACTCTCAGCTTCCCAGTAGACACTTAAAAATATGCAAGCTTGGACAAAGATAACTTTCTAAATGGGACTCGGGCGACACAATTAAGTTTGTTCTGTTTTGAATTTCAAATTCTTAAGCTGATTATATGTTTTTTTCTTAACGAAATTTTCGGAACCTTTTCCGCTCCCTTGAATGGCCGTCTTCAGAAAGCCAAAAATAAAGAACATTAGAACTAGATAACGGTTCGAAATAATTTATCATTTCCTGCTAGCAACTTTAAGGCTAAGTGCTTTGTTTGAAGTTGCTCAGTCTTGGAGTGTAGGAGAAATTCCCTTTTTTTCTTACCAAGCTGGGAAAGAAACTGATGAGAGCCATTCTGTTTTGAGGTTAAAGAAAAAAAGATGCTGAAATGCCCAAAGGAAACTGTATTTATCTTTCCCTCGAGGCGCTCTATTGGTGGCACTTTTGAATTCCTAGTCTGGATTGGATATTTCCAAGTGCGTTTCAATACATTGACTCACGATCATATGCGTTTTGAAAAATATTTTATGAGCACAAACAACATGAATATAAGTTGAAAAAAAAAAAAAAACAATCTTTTACTTTAGCCAAGATCGCGTTAGATCAGTTGGGTTTTCAACTAAAAACACTTATAGTGAAAAAGTGTAAAGCTCAACATTACTTTTGAATGTAGGGCACCTGCTGTTTCTACCCGTTGCTATGGGAACCCTGTTAAGCAAAAATTGACGATCGACTATACTATGTTTGTGATTTAGCGTTTGTTTGACATCAACATTAAGGTATAATTTGCTTAAGAGAGGCAACGTTTTCCACTGGAGTATACCTACTGTCCCTCTTCTCTTCCAATTTATGCAGTGATTTACAGTTTGAAAGATAACACGAACCACGACATCGATATTTCCATATATGATTTCGACAAAGCTT
>OX421447.1:57444697-57449697 GCA_949126865.1 Montipora capitata | reverse complement strand
GACGAGAAACTAGACAGTTTCAGTGTCGTTATGCTGAAGGACATACTTAGATATTTTGAAGTTCCCTTCGCTTCAAGAGATCGGAAAAAGAATTTGGTGGTTAACCTATCCGAATTCTTAGAAGGATGTGAATGTCGCCGTTAGGAAAGACAAGTTCACAAAGTGTCTTCTTCAGAATGTATTGGGAGTTGTAAATACGGCTTAACAATTTCTTTTTCTTTTTATTGAACTAAGTGAACGAAAATGGTTTTACAAACCATGCACAGTTGCTGCGAGACTAACAGCTTGAAATAACTGTAAATATATTGTGTGGAATCGCAGAACTTGGTGTAGCTGAGTTAAACTGATTAGTAGCACTGTCAACTTTATTTGCCTTCTTCCACGCCATCGGAAAACAGTTAGCAGAATAAACATTGAATTCCAGACGCCTATGCCTTTTCTTTCTTTTTTATTGTTTTTATTTTTTGCTTGCAGGAAATATGAACTCTCCTTTTACACATCGCAGTGAAATCCTGCACCAAATTTGCATAAATTGAAGAGAACTACTTAACCAACAATGCTGGTATCAAGGGATAAACGCTATTTTAAACAAAATGAAGGCCAAGATAGAAAGCGTATAATTCAGCATGAAAATCTTGCAGTCATTGTTATTACAACTTTAAAACAACGCAGTAAGAAAACTAAGAATGTCCGTGGCATGCTAAAAATAACAGACACTCCAGCGTGCTACAATGTGGACGACTAAAATCTTCATTTTCTTTAGATTTTCGCTACAGCTGAAGTACATTAGCGAACAATATTTTTCCTTTCTAGGCATTAAATCGAATGGTTAACGGTCCTAGTTCTTAAATATGAGAATCCTTTTACATATAGTCCAAACCTTATTTAACTGAATTTCAGAGACAGATTAGGCCAAGCAGAAGATAACATACACCACAGCGGCAGCCGCTCATTTTACCCTATAAATTCCCAAGTTTGGAGAAATATTTCGTAAATTTAAGGCTTTTCGTGCCTTATTCAGAGCGAAAAGCACGTTTTGAGAGCATTTGCTTCGAGGTAATTTTATTTCATGCGGGAAACTTAAAACTTTAACTGGCAAACCTAGGAACAATAATCGGTGCAAAATTGTGGCACTCACTCTTTCGCGGCTGAATATTAACTATGTTGATCGAACTCCTGTTGTTCCAAAAGGTTGGTGCCCAAAGTTTTTTTTCCTGTTCCTGGTACACTAGCCCTAGTACTAAACATGGATATTGGTCAGGGTTCCGGATTACGTTATACTTTTGAGAAACACAGCTTCAACCAGCAGCATGCTCGCTAAAATTTGTCGAGGGCTCTTTGTAGGGCATTTTCAAAAATTCATAATTAATTTTTCGTGAGCCTGATTTCAAATATTTCACCATAAATCGAAAGAAGAAACATGAAATTAAATGATCTGTAACTTTTATAGTATTTGAGTGAAAGCGTAATTTTTCAGCGCCTTCAGCGCAACGCCTAAATTTGACTCGAAACAAAAAGATTTTTACGGTTTTGGACCATCCTCGGAAATCGCGCCAGAAATATTGAAAAATAGCACTTAAAGCCAAATTATTGCTACTTTTGTTGATCATATGGACTAACTGTCTCACACTGAAAATTTGAAGAAATTCTGTTTTCGACCGAAAATCGAGTGGTCGGTTCTTACACGGACAGCCTCTTAAAGGGATCCCGTGAAATTAGAGGTTGTACTCTACCGACCAGCCGTAGAAACAATAACTTTAGCATATTCGTTCCAGCCAAGGTATTCGTCAAAGATATCACCCAAATACTTAAACACAGTAACGCGCTTTAATTTATGGCGGACCCATTAATAGTGACCGAGAACTGATTTATCTCAGCAAGTTTCTGCCAAGAAACAAAGAGCATTGTCTCAATCTTAGTTATGTTGATAAATAACTATTTGAATGACACTCAATTGAAAACCTCTGTAAACAAGTGTTTTCACCTTACGTCATTGCCGCCATGTAGGTGGACGAAAACAAAAGATCTCTCATTAGCACTTTTTGTTCGTCCACCAGCAATTTTACATTACACCATTGTCACCTCAGTCTCAGAATAGTTAATCGAGAGACTGGTTTTGAAACCTGAAAACCTTCAAACGCGAGAAAAATGTTGTCGCCATCAATGTTGAATGGACCGTGATCCTGCACAATCTTTTGTTTCGCTTCGCACGAGTTTGCAAATTAGTTGCGCGTCATTTAATTGAAGGATTTGATTGGTCATCTTCTCGAAAAAAAAGGTGTGTTTTGTGCAGGGTCAAGACCAAAAATACGGAGAAAAACATGAAAATATGGAACTTGTCGAGTTTGGAGATGGTTATCATGCATTAACTATTGTCTCAAGAGATCGATTGAAAACCATCTATTTTCTATTGGTATCAAAGGTGATGAGTATCTATTGTTATCTGCGCAACGCCCACTTAATTTACATGATCAAGGCGGTTCCCCTGGGAATTGGCTATAAGGAATTGGCTATTTAACAAAGTTTTGCAGAGCGTTCGTTCTCTTTATCGTAAAGTAGTCTACAACCTATGTGCAGCGCTTTCGACACCGTTGGTGATATACCGAGGAAGGACAGGAAACCGAAAGGGTAGACGACACAAGAAGAGAGCACAGCGAGTCGGCGACCACCGAAAACCCTGCATTGGTTCAGCAAGTTTTTGGACTATTTAAGGATTACCTGTTAACTAAACTTGTTTCTCAGGAAAGGAAACTCGAGTCCAAGCATAAGATCGACAAAGACACAGTGGAAGTGAAATACAAAATTTTCATTCACTGTTTTTTGCCAAGGTAAGTGACATTGTGTTTATTTTATTTGAACGCGAGCTCGGACCCCCAAACAGCCTTGTTCTTCAAATTTATTATCGATCGCTCATACTTTCGTTTACGCGGTATCGAATAGTGGCATGGATCCAAGTTTGTAAGCGTAATTTATGAAAATTTAAATTGTTACTCTTAAAGCGAGCCCTTCGTCTCTTTTTTGATAACAGAGATTTCATGCTATTCCATAAGTGTCTCCTCATATATTTTGCCAATCGATATGCGCTGCTGATACAGTTTCCAACCTTACGCACGATATTTCTAGTAGTTCTCTGCCGAAGAATCGAGAAGAATATTCCGAAAGTTTTTTAATTGCTCATCCAGTGCTCATAAACACAATGCTCGTTTCGGCTCAGCTCTTGGTAACTTTTAGCTCACTGAAGTTTTTAGATTACGGAATTCTCTACATCCTGACTGGGCGTTCACTTACAAAAATGTCTTTGAAAAACGAATTCGAAAAATTCCCGCTTACAATACTTGGAGTTAAAAATGATAAGGTTTAGGTTAATTCAGCACTTGCCTAAGTAGGCTGACTGCTTGCTGTTATACACAATTGTGGTCTCATTCATAAACAAGTCTATCAAGGTAATCATGAACCAAGTTATCGTACTCTACAAAGTTTCATTTAACTATATAACTTGTGTTCGTTGCAATTGAGTGACAATAATGTAATCGTTTCCTGTCGGTTTACTAGCTTTTACTGTTTCATTAATTTATACTGCAGCCTCGATTAGCATTGCTACACTCGTGTAGTATATATTGCAACCAGCCTTAAATTTGTCTTTCAAAAATGAATTAAACTTTGTTTTATCGAGGTGACAGACGAAGAAATCTTTTTTTCAAAGAAAATACACATTTATCAAATAATTACCTACGTAATAACACGAAAACAATTGTTCACCTCGCCTTCGGCGAATAATTGTCGATTAGTAGACTCTAGTGCTTGTTTCGCTCGGGCCGATTGCCTAACTTGGAGGTGATTAACCAACTACTATTCAACTCCGAGTAGCCTTTTCACGGCTCGGTAAATATTCATTACCATTTCACTGAATAATTGTCAATTATTCTTATGTACTAGTTTAAGAAGTACACATGCACGGCGAGATAAATTTCAAACAGTTTTTTTTCGAGTGTTCAAACGAACCTCATTTTGTCGTTTCGTACTTGGAGTTACGGTACCATGTCTTTTTCCACCTCAACGTCTGGCATCTGTGCCCATCCATCGGTTGGTAATAGGTATTAGGTCGTTGCCAATTTTCTCGCTGTTTCCAAGATTCACGCAGTGGCTCTCAATAACAAAATTAAGTGCTCTTCCAGGAGGCTCAACATCATTCAGTACGCTGTCCTTTCATGTATCTTTTTTTTATAATAATAACATTGATAATAGTAA
This sequence comes from Montipora capitata, assembly GCA_949126865.1. Taxonomy (NCBI): domain Eukaryota; kingdom Metazoa; phylum Cnidaria; class Anthozoa; order Scleractinia; family Acroporidae; genus Montipora; species Montipora capitata. The sequence goes on along the minus strand of OX421447.1, from coordinate 57,445,449 downwards.
TAATTATAGTAACAATAGCAACGTTATTTTGGACTGTCTAGCAAAGTTAGACGACTTTGAAGATGACAGGCCATAGAGGTGAGGTGAGAAAAGCCGTATAGATAACTTCATATTATAATTCAACAGAGTACATTGCACACAAAGCAGTACATTAAAAAATGCGAGGATACTAACTCTTGTCCAGGATTCAAAGCGTAAGCGCAAATTTGCCGGCTAGCAAAGAAACATGGTCTGCACTCAAGCTTTCCTTCTCGAATGGCGCATGATCAACAGGCTGGGATCCTTTTCCCCGCTCGCCCCACTCTCCATGCTGTTGATCGCGCGCAATTCGAGACGGTGAGCCTGTGTGCAAACTAAAAGATTGAAAAAGTCGTAAGTATTTCGCATGCGAGAACTAAATGCCTGCTAGCAAGAACCAAATAAATTACCAAAAAATATCAAATTTCTCACAATTGACAAGCTTTGGCAAAAAAGGTTGCTATACTTGCGCCTTGCATGGGCCCCTTCTTGCTCTTTGTGATTTTGCTGAGAATGTTTTCAGGCTCAATGAAATCGCAAAAAATAAGAATGTTCAGCCCCAAATTTGACGTTCTTATAAACTTGAAAGTACTGTATTTGCGATCGTTGCCGCGGCTAACGCGCATTTTGTCCTTGTAGACTGAAATGATTGCTGCTTTTGTGATAAAATGTTTCTAGCAATTTTTTCTAACACCTCAATTATTCTGTACATATCTCGGATACAGAAAGAAGTA
>OX421447.1:57437197-57439697 GCA_949126865.1 Montipora capitata | reverse complement strand
TCTTTTTCGGACATTTATTAAAATTATCTTGAATTTTCAAGCACAGAAATGATGTAACCAATAGTGTTAACATCATAAAAGGTAAATCCCGCCACCAGAAAATTATAAAGTGTTGCCGTTTAGCTGAGATTCTGTACTTTTCACGTGATAATATATCATTTTATAGAGCGGTTAAGGTTTCACATTTTATTGTTGTTAAAAATGTTCCAGATCTGGGCCCAGGCCTTAATTCACCTGAGTACAACTACTCTGGACAAAAACTGAAACTTGGCATAAAACGTGCAGGAAAAATGTTTAATCGGAGTTCCATAATCCAGGTGTTCGCTAGTTTAAGAATGCAATGCATGTGTATGTGGTTAAATTGATATGCAGCTCTGGAGTTTCGAGCTTTCAGACTTTTAAAGTCTTGTCTGCATAATATAATAAGATGCATTTACGAGCTGGTGAGTAAGTGACGTCACTTTCCTAGATCCAACCTTCTGAGGTCCAATCGGTCCTATTTGAACGTGATCAATGACGGACCAAAACTTAATCTCAAAATATTCAGCCTTTGTATAAAAATCAAAGCTCAAACGTTTGCCAGCCAGGTGTTGAACAAACTCAATTTCAAAATCTAAATATGAAAAAAAGGATTTTTTTTAAACATATACGAGCACTTTAACAACTTTCAACAACATTGATCCCAATGCAGTTTCTTATTAGTGTAGGTTTGTTGCTCGCATATACTCCATAAAATGTGAAAACCTTTAACTTGTAGTTTTAAATGATGTCCGTATCAAGTCCCCTAATTACTGGGTTACCATATCGCAATCCAGACAGAAATCGAGTTTAATTTCTCCACTTTCTTTTTTTCCTTTTTTTCTCGTATTAGGAAACGTCTTTACTGTCGCTTTCCTGCTAAGTAGTGTCTTTGTGTGCAGAGTCCTCTGCGCGGAAGTTTTGTAGGTTTCAGGGGGTAGTAGAAATGTATAGATTTTTACCCGGTGCACACGTTAGAATATTTAGTTAACCTGCAATGGCATCTTAGTCATTGGAACGGGTTTTAGTGGATCTTTAAACAAAATATACTATTATGGAGCTCAAGTATGGAACGTCAATTTGATAAACAGGACAGGCGGTGGAAAATAAATATCTACACTCTTAATAGTGACGAGTAATTGTCTTCGATAACAATTGCATCTTTTCCCGTCGATATCAAAGTGAGCTTTGTTGCTAATATTTTGCTAACGGTAGAGTTATGCACAATACTGAAACCAAATGGCGCATTCTGTATGGGTTTAACAAACATTGAAGGAATCTAACGTCTTGAATGAATCTGTGTTTATTGAAGTGGCATTTCAGTTGTCTTAATATTTACATTTATTTTGTATTTAACTCTGCAGTCGACAGGTAAAAATAAGTGGAAATGTGACGGCGAAGAATTATTTGAAAGAAACCTTGTTGTCTATTTTGTGCTATATTATTCACGGAAAAGGTTCTTCAAGAAGAAGTTCACCGCAAACGGTACTTTCCCCCCGTCTAATAGTAGGAAGTTAGTGTTAAAGGGACAGTTTCACGGTTTTGCGCATGTCCAAGCTTTATCGCTAGCAGTTGTAAATTTTACGGTTTCTTACTGAACCAGATGATGTTAATTAAACACAGAGAGTATTAAAGCAAATACACTGAATGACTAAGGCCCAAATTTGGTGGAAGACACCGCGGGTTTACACAGAAAATATCGAACTTAGTTTTGATCTCGAATTTATTGTACGGGTCGAAAATTTATTCTACGCACGAATAGTCATAACGTACGAGTAATCTATTCGCATGCAGTAGGTTCATAACACAAAGGAAATGATTACAAAAGTAATTCCAATGAGTAATACATTACTATGGGATTGTTTCCGTTTCTTGCATCAGTGCTTTCGATTGTTTTAATAACAATGGAATTAAATGGGCTGACGTGACAGTTTACCCATGCGCAGAGACGTGAAACACTCCCTTTAAGATCATGTACTTCCTAAAGTTTCAGCTTCCAATGAGCTTTCTAACCTTTAATTATTAAATGCCTAGTGAAATCTCGCACGATCGCCGCCATCTTAAATTAGCTCAGCAGTCCGGCGGCATGTTCATAACGTTATTGAGGGCAACCTGAAGTTTTGCAAAAAGCTTGAACACACAAAGCTGTTAGGATTCCTCTTGGTATTCCAGCAACACAAACTTTTCAAATAGGTCAGAAAAAGACAGCAAAAGAGGTATTTGTTGTAATTGTCGCCCAGTAAAGAGAAAAACTTCAGCAAAACCACGGGTAATCAAGCTTGACAGTTCATGTTCTACACATTTCCGAGAAGCATGGCTTACCCCAAAGGACTTAGGAGAAATGTTGCTCAATGTACAAGTGACTATTTTTTTTTTACATTTGTTCCCTTTATTGTTTTTAACACTCCCTTTCACGTAGTTGTACATTTTTAGTTCATTATTTATCCATATAATTTGTGTTAATTTTTATTTTCTAACAATA
>OX421447.1:57419697-57434697 GCA_949126865.1 Montipora capitata | reverse complement strand
TAATGCAATAGGTCTAGATTAAAGTCGCCCATGACATAAAATCTTATTCTCTTTGGTGACAATGGTCAACAAGTCTCGCATTGACGCAAGGAACTCGTTACCATTTTGATTAGGCGGTCGATATATTGTACCAATTAGAATATTTTTTCCCCTGGGGACAATGATTTCAGTAAATACGGCCTCGAAACAATTAGGATATGAAGAGTTGAGATCTTGTCTAACTTTAAATTCAAACTGGTTCAGTAAATAAAGGCCAACTCCACCACCTGTTTTATGTATTCTGTGAACCGAAAGAAAATTATAACCAGGAATGTTGACCAGATCCGAGGTAGACTCATTTAGCCACGTCTCAGTTACTCCTATGACAGAAAAACTGTGATCAAGCGACCCTAGTAGTTGATTAAACGTTTCAAAGTTACCATAAAGACTACGTGCGTTTAGATGTAATACCGACAGATCAATTTCATTTCGAGCAGCCGTGAGATTATTCAGCTGATATTCGACAAAGTAATCACAAGTACTGGAACTTCGACTAAAATTTGAATCAGGGTCTAGATCATTAAATTTACCAGCGCGTTGAATATATTCCATAGGACTGAAACGGAGACTTGCTAAGCGATCGGTATCAAAATTGACGGTACCGTGGAAATTTTCAAAAAGTACAAGATTGAAGGAAAAGTCATCAAGATGATTAAATGGAAAAATATTTGCTACACAATCGAAACATAACCAGTTAGGAGGATTAGTAGGATTAGTAGAATTTTTGCAATACGCACAAATATACATATTCAGTTCAATAAATAACAACTGTTACATCAATAAGTTACAAACTTAGCTCTCTATGATTGATCATTGGCGATAACAGTGGTACTAGCCGCTGTTGCAGCTTGCTGATCATAAAAAATAATCTTGTCATAGCGAAGGAACGCACGTTGTCCATCTTGACGTGCTGCTTTCACTTTAGGCCAGAGATCTTTACGAATCATTTTTTATACGATCAGAAAAATCTTCGTTGATGTAAAAATTAATACCTACGAGCCGCTTCCTTGCTTGAAGTACTTTTTCTTTATCTTTGAAATTGAGAAATCTTGCAATTATCATGCGTGGCCTTTGGGACCTCTGCCGTTGACCAACACGATGGGCCCGTTCGATAACAATATCTTCAGGCACTCCAAGCTTTGGTAAAACAAACTCTCTCAATCGCTTCTCGGTTGCTTCCCAGGTCTTTTCACCACCATCTTGTTCGGGCACGCCTTCGAAGCACAAATTGTTTCCGCGTGACCTGTTCTCTAAATCATCAATTTTGTCTTGTAAATCAGCAAAATCATTTTCAAGATCCTCTAGTCTCTTCACCGGGTCACTTTCGCTTGGAACTTGACTAGTAGAAGACATTGGCTGCTTCTTCAGATCTTGAACCTCGGCCTGAATGAATTCAAGACTGTGTTGGATGTCATTCATCTTAACCAAAATGTGGTCCATGCGCTTGTTTGTCGCTTCCATATGCGCCCGAAACATTGCAGCATTCTTCAGCCACAGTGTGGATGCATAAGTCCAGCCACAGTGTGGATGCATAAGTCCAGCCACAGTGTGGATGCATAAGTCCAGCCACAGTGTGGATGCATAAGTCCAGCCACAGTGTGGATGCATAAGTCCAGCCACAGTGTGGATGCATAAGTCCAGCCACAGTGTGGATGCATAAGTCCAGCCACAGTGTGGATGCATAAGTCCAGCCACAGTGTGGATGCATAAGTCCAGCCACAGTGTGGATGCATAAGTCCAGCCACAGTGTGGATGCATAAGTCCAGCCACAGTGTGGATGCATAAGTCCAGCCACAGTGTGGATGCATAAGTCCAGCCACAGTGTGGATGCATAAGTCCAGCCACAGTGTGGATGCATAAGTCCAGCCACAGTGTGGATGCATAAGTCCAGCCACAGTGTGGATGCATAAGTCCAGCCACAGTGTGGATGCATAAGTCCAGCCACAGTGTGGATGCATAAGTCCAGCCACAGTGTGGATGCATAAGTCCAGCCACAGTGTGGATGCATAAGTCCAGCCACAGTGTGGATGCATAAGTCCAGCCACAGTGTGGATGCATAAGTCCAGCCACAGTGTGGATGCATAAGTCCAGCCACAGTGTGGATGCATAAGTCCAGCCACAGTGTGGATGCATAAGTCCAGCCACAGTGTGGATGCATAAGTCCAGCCACAGTGTGGATGCATAAGTCCAGCCACAGTGTGGATGCATAAGTCCAGCCACAGTGTGGATGCATAAGTCCAGCCACAGTGTGGATGCATAAGTCCAGCCACAGTGTGGATGCATAAGTCCAGCCACAGTGTGGATGCATCAGTCCAGCCACAGTGTGGATGCATAAGTCCAGCCACAGTGTGGATGCATAAGTCCAGCCACAGTGTGGATGCATCAGTCCAGCCACAGTGTGGATGCATCAGTCCAGCCACAGTGTGGATGCATCAGTCCAGCCACAGTGTGGATGCATCAGTCCAGCCACAGTGTGGATGCATCAGTCCAGCCACAGTGTGGATGCATCAGTCCAGCCACAGTGTGGATGCATCAGTCCAGCCACAGTGTGGATGCATCAGTCCAGCCACAGTGTGGATGCATCAGTCCAGCCACAGTGTGGATGCATCAGTCCAGCCACAGTGTGGATGCATCAGTCCAGCCACAGTGTGGATGCATCAGTCCAGCCACAGTGTGGATGCATCAGTCCAGCCACAGTGTGGATGCATCAGTCCAGCCACAGTGTGGATGCATCAGTCCAGCCACAGTGTGGATGCATCAGTCCAGCCACAGTGTGGATGCATCAGTCCAGCCACAGTGTGGATGCATCAGTCCAGCCACAGTGTGGATGCATCAGTCCAGCCACAGTGTGGATGCATCAGTCCAGCCACAGTGTGGATGCATCAGTCCAGCCACAGTGTGGATGCATCAGTCCAGCCACAGTGTGGATGCATCAGTCCAGCCACAGTGTGGATGCATCAGTCCAGCCACAGTGTGGATGCATCAGTCCAGCCACAGTGTGGATGCATCAGTCCAGCCACAGTGTGGATGCATCAGTCCAGCCACAGTGTGGATGCATCAGTCCAGCCACAGTGTGGATGCATCAGTCCAGCCACAGTGTGGATGCATCAGTCCAGCCACAGTGTGGATGCATCAGTCCAGCCACAGTGTGGATGCATCAGTCCAGCCACAGTGTGGATGCATCAGTCCAGCCACAGTGTGGATGCATCAGTCCAGCCACAGTGTGGATGCATCAGTCCAGCCACAGTGTGGATGCATCAGTCCAGCCACAGTGTGGATGCATCAGTCCAGCCACAGTGTGGATGCATCAGTCCAGCCACAGTGTGGATGCATCAGTCCAGCCACAGTGTGGATGCATCAGTCCAGCCACAGTGTGGATGCATCAGTCCAGCCACAGTGTGGATGCATCAGTCCAGCCACAGTGTGGATGCATCAGTCCAGCCACAGTGTGGATGCATCAGTCCAGCCACAGTGTGGATGCATCAGTCCAGCCACAGTGTGGATGCATCAGTCCAGCCACAGTGTGGATGCATCAGTCCAGCCACAGTGTGGATGCATCAGTCCAGCCACAGTGTGGATGCATCAGTCCAGCCACAGTGTGGATGCATCAGTCCAGCCACAGTGTGGATGCATCAGTCCAGCCACAGTGTGGATGCATCAGTCCAGCCACAGTGTGGATGCATCAGTCCAGCCACAGTGTGGATGCATCAGTCCAGCCACAGTGTGGATGCATCAGTCCAGCCACAGTGTGGATGCATCAGTCCAGCCACAGTGTGGATGCATCAGTCCAGCCACAGTGTGGATGCATCAGTCCAGCCACAGTGTGGATGCATCAGTCCAGCCACAGTGTGGATGCATCAGTCCAGCCACAGTGTGGATGCATCAGTCCAGCCACAGTGTGGATGCATCAGTCCAGCCACAGTGTGGATGCATCAGTCCAGCCACAGTGTGGATGCATCAGTCCAGCCACAGTGTGGATGCATCAGTCCAGCCACAGTGTGGATGCATCAGTCCAGCCACAGTGTGGATGCATCAGTCCAGCCACAGTGTGGATGCATCAGTCCAGCCACAGTGTGGATGCATCAGTCCAGCCACAGTGTGGATGCATCAGTCCAGCCACAGTGTGGATGCATCAGTCCAGCCACAGTGTGGATGCATCAGTCCAGCCACAGTGTGGATGCATCAGTCCAGCCACAGTGTGGATGCATCAGTCCAGCCACAGTGTGGATGCATCAGTCCAGCCACAGTGTGGATGCATCAGTCCAGCCACAGTGTGGATGCATCAGTCCAGCCACAGTGTGGATGCATCAGTCCAGCCACAGTGTGGATGCATCAGTCCAGCCACAGTGTGGATGCATCAGTCCAGCCACAGTGTGGATGCATCAGTCCAGCCACAGTGTGGATGCATCAGTCCAGCCACAGTGTGGATGCATCAGTCCAGCCACAGTGTGGATGCATCAGTCCAGCCACAGTGTGGATGCATCAGTCCAGCCACAGTGTGGATGCATCAGTCCAGCCACAGTGTGGATGCATCAGTCCAGCCACAGTGTGGATGCATCAGTCCAGCCACAGTGTGGATGCATCAGTCCAGCCACAGTGTGGATGCATCAGTCCAGCCACAGTGTGGATGCATCAGTCCAGCCACAGTGTGGATGCATCAGTCCAGCCACAGTGTGGATGCATCAGTCCAGCCACAGTGTGGATGCATCAGTCCAGCCACAGTGTGGATGCATCAGTCCAGCCACAGTGTGGATGCATCAGTCCAGCCACAGTGTGGATGCATCAGTCCAGCCACAGTGTGGATGCATCAGTCCAGCCACAGTGTGGATGCATCAGTCCAGCCACAGTGTGGATGCATCAGTCCAGCCACAGTGTGGATGCATCAGTCCAGCCACAGTGTGGATGCATCAGTCCAGCCACAGTGTGGATGCATCAGTCCAGCCACAGTGTGGATGCATCAGTCCAGCCACAGTGTGGATGCATCAGTCCAGCCACAGTGTGGATGCATCAGTCCAGCCACAGTGTGGATGCATCAGTCCAGCCACAGTGTGGATGCATCAGTCCAGCCACAGTGTGGATGCATCAGTCCAGCCACAGTGTGGATGCATCAGTCCAGCCACAGTGTGGATGCATCAGTCCAGCCACAGTGTGGATGCATCAGTCCAGCCACAGTGTGGATGCATCAGTCCAGCCACAGTGTGTGTGGCAATGTGACAGTGTTTGAGGCAAAGCACCTCAAACTCATCAAGTATCTAAAGCTATTATGCAATGCACTACAAGTATGGTAAGCGCGAAAGGTGTCTTATGAGGACACTGTACATAGGGAAACTATATGGGAAATTCGCATGAGAAAAACCAAGAAATATATCATTCATTCTTGCAAAATACATAACAAACTTTAGGGCCAAAACGGAAGACGAAAACCGGTCGTTCCGTGCATCTAAACTGCATCTTTTGCAGTGTAGGTATTATTAATCTGCAATTGCAAAGCCTAAGCGTTTGTTCAAGATTGGTTAGTCATTTGATGTATGCATGTAGGATCTTTGCCACTATAACGCGGCTTTGTGTAATTGTCATAAGGTGTCCCATCTGCACTCCAGTCGCGACCATTTCACAAACATCCTCTCCACAGTTACTAACTATTTTTTTCATGATTTGTACAGAATTTTTATTTCATCTAGAAATAATAAAAAATGTCACATACTTGCAAACAAAGAAGCTGATTTTGCTAACCAAAACTTGAATCAATTCTAAGATTCTAAGGTACAGTGTGTCAGCCAAGAAAAGAATGGAAAGGAACTTTAGGGTGCGTTTTTTTGGTACTATTCCGGGATAGGAATGCACGCAATAGACGGTATTCGTGTTCTTTTGGGACCTATTTCGTTTTCGGAATGAACGAAATACTGTTCCATTCATTCTGCGACCGATAGGAGAATGAACGGAATGACCGGAATATGGCTCACTCCGAATAGGCATAATGCGTTCTTTTGGGAAAGTTTTAGCGGGAAATGATACGCGGCAGGCTAGTCACATGCCGGTGGCTCGAAAATTGTAAAAATTGATTGGAAAAGCGATGCAAAATGTCTGCCATGGAGGCAGGTATGCTGGCCTCTCTTCTGTTGTTTTACCGGTGATAGAACAAGAAGAGCTGTCAGTTTTTAAAGAGTCCTTGCCTGGTCGAAAGAAATGACGTTGGCATGCATTAATTGGTTTGTGCAAAAACCGCGAACCTCTTTTCAATTAAGTCGCCACCAAGAAGAAGAGCATATGCAAATGAAGCAAACCGAAAAATCGAGAAAACGGCCAAAAAACTGGGGCTTATAGACATATTTCAACATTTCGTGTTCCAAACTTTCGGGAAACCTTTTTCACTCGCAAGGCCAACGCAATTGGCGCATGCGCAGATACATTAGTTCCCAGAGCACCTTCGCTAATAGTATTCCGTTTTCAGAATATGTGTTCTTTTGCAAATTGATATTCCGAAACACGAGAAGAGAGGATTAAGCTGGGTAAACTCACATCGTGAGTTTTAAAAGATACACTTCTCTACTCTTCACGGCAAACAGTGAGTGGGTTCCGCTTTAATTAACGTGTCACAGTTTTGATTAATGGGAATGGTTGTGATAAGGGGACTACGGTTTATAGTCATTATCCGAGAAGACTTGAAAGTCGAACCAATTGCAGATGAAATTACACAGCTTGCATTTTCTCCTCCGGGATTTTGAACCCGCGACCTCCCGCACGGATATTCCATTCTCAACCGACTGAGAAAGTACCAACCGCGTTGCATAGTGTGGCGCGTTTTTAGTGTCGAAATTCAAACATGCAATTCAAACGTTCAATTCGGAAGGGAAGAAAGGAAAGGAACTTTATTTAAGTGTCAACAAGAGTGAATTAGATAAGAGTGTTGTTATGGCATGGGTGGGCTCCCCAGCACAGTAACGAATGAGTCTATTTTTAGAATACCCGTTCCCGCAAAAATCAGTTGTCACGTCCCTGAAAAAAAAAAACGTGACAGAAGCCGTCAAGCGTGACATGGCTTCTTCTGATTGGTTAAAACTGGCGCCCCTTTGTTTGTTTCGCGCGCAAAGTGTATCTAAAAACAAAAATCCATTTGCGACTGTGCTGGGGCAAGGCCGCAAAGTGATAGCTCAACACACTTATCTAACTCACTCTTGGTGCCAAGTCCTCTAGTGCGGGAACACTAGCTGGGGACACTGACGGTAAACTGCGGAAATCAACAAATTCAGTAACGCAAATCAAATCAATTGCTGTTTCTCTCATAAGTACAATTCGGCAATTCAAACATTCCAACCTCCACTTCTCCAATGCATGTCATTCAAACTTTCAATTCGACAATTCAAATATTCAATTGAATTGAAGGTTTGAATTACGGAAATGAATGTTTGAATTGTTCAACTTCCAAACTGAAGGTTTGAATAGCTAAATTGAATGTTTACATTGCCGAATACATGTTTGAATTCGACACTAAAACGAGTCATACTTGATACCTTTTTTCAAATGTTGTTTCTCTCACTAGTAAAATTTGTCTCCTGTCTGCCGTAGGGACAAATCATCCAATTCAGAGATCGAGCGCCGCGTTTACGTCAGATGGCCAACGGGAAACGGCAAGCGGCCGACGTCACAAAATCATGAATTCTCTTACTCTAATTCGTTTACCTTTTGAGAGGTTGGTTGATAACCATTAGCGCAAGAATGAGCTGATATCAAACGAGTTTCTTCCTGTTTTCACGGTGAAGACGCAAACTCTAGTCTGACTATTGCCGTAGACGCAGGGGCTGTGTCACGGAATTTTAGTCAAACTTCAAAGCACTAAAAGACGTCCTCGTATCAATGAAAACCAAAAAATAATGCTGTAGGTTTGTTACCAGTAATCATTGAAGTGCACTGAAGCTGTTTTTTGTTGTTTGCAGCCAAGGATGGAGAGGATGGAAATGGATGGAAACTTGAAAAAACTGGCCAGTTTTTTCAAGTTTAGAGACATTGTCGTCGGAAAGACACCGAAAATTAAATACGAGTAGCTCTTTGTGCCATAAACATATTTCATATCTTGTCAGTGGGTTGTCAGGAATCTTGTACGTGTGAGTTAAGTACTAATTTTGATTTTTACCCAGTTTTGACCAAAAATCAGCAAATTAAGCATGACGGTGCACCTTTCATATCTCTGATAAGACATAGATTGAGTCAAGGATTGTTACCTCGATGAAATTTGATCGTCCGTGTGAAAGTAGTCCTGAGAAGGACTGTTGGTAGTGACTGACGTTTCGAAAACCTGCAAAGGAGTCACTTGACTCTGAAGATGACTTTCTCTCAGAGTGGTGGAACAGTCAATCACTGTCCTTTTCAGGACTCCTTTCACATAGACAATCGGCGCCTAAAGTTATGAATTCCTTTGCAGCAAAGAGTTCTTGTCTAATACAAAAATAAGACATGCAACTGCCATGAGAAGAAACAGACACAACATCTACATTAAATTTTATTGCCTTTTTGTCCCGGCGTCGAAGATGCATCAACGACCTCCAACAAAGTCTCCAAGCAAATTAAAACAAGCACCTCTCGTTTTGCCCTTCGTGATTTGATTCAGGCGCATCTACTGGACATTGACGATCATGGCTCTAAAGCTTATTCCCAGCATTTCCTCCACAATGCTTTCAACATTGCGCTTTCTTACTTGCCCCTAATTGCTATGTATGTTGTTACTTGAAATTTATTGTCCATTATGATGCGGACCGAGAAACTTGATCTACAAGAAATAAATAAAGTTCCTTAAAAAAAGCTTTGCCAGTGATTATTTGTTCCACAGATGTTAATATCGCTAATCATTGATCATCTCAATTTTCATTAGAATATTGCTTCGCCGCAAATAAACTCTTTGGTGTGGCATCCACCGCGTTTCTCGAAGAGGATATGTCTTCTTGAAAACCTGATCAAAACTTATGCGTACCGGCAGCTATAAACCAGCCAGGAATGTAAAGAAATTCCGGCACCAGCCATGAGATGGAAGGGTAGCTGAAAGCGACGATTTTCTTCACTTGACGAATGGACAAAGGTTGGTTTCCTGAAAGACCCAAACAAAAATACAATCAAAGCGGCCATAATGGTTACACCAAGGACACCCAACGAGCAAATTAAGCCAAAAGCCTTTGAGAGATATTTCTAGGCTCTTTGTAATGTACACAGACTGTCTGAAGCGATGTTTCTATCACCTAAAAACATTTGATCTGTTCGGAGATATCTTGAGCTGAAAATTGAAGTGTCCGAAAAGTTTAGGAAATGAAATTTGCTAGCTGAACGTTACCTACTTTTCCCTGGTTGCGAATCTTTTAGGTGATGTTTTAGTATAGAAATCTGTAGCTGTTTGGCAACGTAGAACCGAAGTTCTTAGAGCAGTTTGACTCTGTCGAACACATAACTCACCGAAGATTATCGTTGGGTGCCCCTGTTATACGCAGGGGCCATAAGTAGGAGAGTACAACTTTAATACTGGGGCTATGTAACGGCAATTTTACAGATCAAACTATTTTTAGACGAGCTCTTACATAACATTTGGCTTAAACGGGTGACCATTCTCAATCCCATTAGTGATAATTTTTCATGAAAGACCTGTGATTAGCTAAAAATAACTCGGTCTATAAAACCACCTTTCCACAAATACAATGACGTTGTACGTCCCTAGCCATGAGCTCCTGTTAAACGACACTCAAGCCACATCCATACGAGCAGGAGTCATCGAGAAGTCCGACTCGTTCTCGAGTATTGCCCTCCAAACGCGGTTTTAAGCTGGCCTCGCTGAATATAAATAAATTGACCACTCATTTTGATGAACTCAAGATCTTTCTCGTAAGTAACGATATAGATGTTCTCGCAATTAACGAGACTAAACTAAATGAATACATCACCGATAATGAGGTCAGTATCTCTGGTTATGATATAGTTAGACGTGATAGAACTACATATGGAGGTGGGGGCGTTTGCTTTTATGTAAAAAAGTCAATTAACTTTTCGGTGCGCAACGATCTTTGCATGGGCAGTCTTGAGAACCTTTGTATTGAAATACGCAAACCTCGTTCTAAATCATTTATTGTTGCTACGTGGTATAGACCACCTAATTCGCTTGTTAGTATATTTTCACCTTTTGAAGAGTTGATTGGGAAATTGGATTCCCTTAATACTGAATTCTACCTTTTAGGGGATCTAAATTGCAATATGGCCGCATCCCAGTTTGATAGCGATACACGCAAATTATTAACTATCACGGATGTTTATGGTCTTCAACAACTCATAACAGAACCAACAAGAATAACCGAAACTTCTGCAACATTGATTGATTTAATTTTTACTAACTGTCCTGACAAGGTGTTATGCTCAGGTGTGCGTCATATTGGCATTAGCGATCACAGCATGGTCTATGTCTATCGAAAATTAGCCATTAACGGACAGAGTAAGGGTCACACTAATATAACCTATAGGACTTTTCGAAGTTTTAACCGTGATAAATTTCGTAGCGATGTTGCATCTCAAGATTGGGGTCACATAAACAATTCTTCCAATCCAAATGATATGTGGAATGAATGGAAGGAATCCTTTTTGGCTATTGTTAACAAGCACGCTCCATTGAGAACCACTCGTGTTCGCGCGCGGGGTTCCCCATGGATTACTTCTGAGCTTAAAAAACAGATGCACGATCGAGATATTTTGAAACTCAGAGCAATTAGATCAAAAAATCCTAATGATTTTGTTCACTTTAAAAGACAGCGGAACAAAGTCAATAGTGCGACTAGGCTAGCGAAGCAAGTTTATTATCAAAATATGCTAAACGAGCATAAGGGTGATTCCCGCAAAACCTGCCAGATCATCAATGAGCTGTCTTCCCGAAATTTCGTGGAAACGTCTGTAAAACAACTGAATGTAAATGAGCAATCAGTAACAGCTCCAGCAGAAATAGCGCACGAATTTAATCGTTATTTTGCTACCATTGGCCCGAAACTTGCTAGTGATATTCCTTCTTCAGATGGCAACAGCTATCTGAATTATCTCACTAGCACGGATAAGGAGTTTCAGTTCCGCCCAACCTCCACAAATGAAGTATTTTCACTGCTGAATAAACTGAAAAAATCAAAGGCAGTCGGCCTTGACAAAATTTCTTCTCGACTTATTCGTGAATGCGCGGATCTTATTTGTAAACCGCTGTGCTATATTTTCAATCAGTCATTAAATGTAGGTGTGTTCCCAGACGACTGGAAGTGTGCACGGGTCACTCCACTATTCAAACAAGGGGAACGTGATGACCTAAACAATTACCTCCCAATTTCCGTTATCCCGGTTATAGCCAAAGTGTTCGAAAGAATAGTTTATAACCAATTATATGCGTACCTAACAAAGCATAACGTAATATGTAAATGCCAATCTGGTTTTCGCTCTATTCATTCCACCGTTACGGCTCTACTTGGGGCTACGGATACTTGGGCTTACAACATTGACCGAGGAAAAATAAACGCTGTTGTTTTCCTAGACCTAAAAAAAGCTTTTGATACGGTTAATCACGAGATCCTTTTATCTAAATTAAATAATTACGGCATACATCGCATTTCTTACTACTGGTTTAAGTCCTATTTGGACAACCGCACTCAAAAGTGTTCCATTAATGAATCACTTTCTAAAACTTGCTCACTAAGTTGTGGCGTCCCTCAAGGGACTATTTTGGGTCCATTGTTGTTTTTGCTATATATCAATGATCTGCCAAACTGTCTAACGAATTGTGTGCCATGGATGTACGCAGATGACACCCACCTAACATATGCGGGTGACAATACAGGCGACATAGAATCAAGTCTTAACCATGATCTAGAAAATGTTAAAAAATGGTTGATAGCAAAAAAACTTACCCTGAACATGACAAAAACCGAATTTATGCTGATTGGATCAAGACAGAGGTTGTATGCTCTCACAAATCCTCCAATTCCCGAGATTAATGGTGCTCCTATCACTCAAGTTTCTGTTGCTAAATCCCTGGGCGTGCTTATTGATAATAATCTTAACTGGAGTAGCCATGTCGATAAACTGACAAAGAAAGTAGCTTCTGGAATTGGAGCCCTCAAACGTATAAGGCATCTCGTTCCTCAGACGACATTGCGCTCTATTTATCACGCGTTACTTCAACCGCACTTTGACTACTGCAATGTCGTCTGGGGAAACTGTGGTATCACGTTACATGACAAATTACAAAAACTGCAAAATAGAGCAGCCAGAGTTTTGACCTTCTCTAATTTTGATGCAAATGCTAGCGAGCTTTTCAAAATTTTAGGCTGGAAAAATCTAGTTAGCCAGCAACAAATTGCGCTGGCCACAATGGTCTATAAGTGTCTTCAGGGGCTAGCACCGGAATATCTATGTTCTAAATTTACAAACCGCGAATCTGTTTATAGTTTAAGAGACTCTGAAAGAAAGCTTAATGTTCCGTTTCCGCGGACAAATTATTATAGAAACAGCTTCAGCTATAGAGGTGCTACTGTCTGGAATAGCTTACCCCTCAAAGCGAGACAAGCAGAGTGTCTTGGGCTTTTCAAAAATCTGATTAAAGACATATTTTAGTATAAAGCACGGCATTCATGGAAAGCAGCTTTAGAATTAATATAGTTTTATTGTATTTTATTGTAATCATTTTAAAATTTTACCTTTTGTAATTTAGATTTAGATTTTAAAATATCAAATAACAGATCTCAAGACAATTTTCACCTTCTCTAGTGGACGCGCACCGTCGGCTTCCTGGGAGAATACTCTCTAGAAAGCAAAGGAACTTCTGAGGTTAAATAAGGTGTACCTTTACCTTTTAATACCACTCTGGTTACGCTACGTTGACGATACTTTCACAGCTCTGCACGAAGACGAAATCGACGACTTTCACGAACATCTTAACAGACAAAACGCCCACATTCAGTTTATCAAGGAAATGACGGTTTACAGGAAACCTACCCACACTCACTTATGTCCAGGTTTGCACGCAAATGCGAAAATTGCGAATTTTGCGAAAAATCGCAAAAATCGTAAATGATACAGAGAAGAAGACAAATCCCCAACTAGGACTCGCGATTTTTGCGAATTTTGCAAAAATTGTAAAAAATTGCAATTTTCACAAAAATCGTTAAAATCGCAACTCTTCTCGGGGACTTGTGTTCTCTAGCTTTTGAGTGTTCTGCGATTTTTGCAATTTTAACGGTTATTGCGAAAATTGCGAAAAATCGCTAAATTCGCAAAAATCGCGACACTTGTCTGGGACCAGTGTTCTCTAGGTTGTCGGTGTTCTGCGATTTTTGCGAAAAATCGCAACTCTTGTATGGGACTTGTCTTCTCTAGCTTTTCAGTGTTCTGCGATTTTTCGCAAAATTCGCAATTTTCGCATTTGCCTGCAAACCTGGACATACTCTGACAGACTCCTTGACGAATCATCTTACAACCCTACTTCACACAAGCCTACAACCATACGGAGCTTAACGAGACGCGGGCTACTCGTTTGTGACTCACACGACAGCTTAGCAGACGAACATAAGTATTTAGATAACGTTTTCAGTAAGAACAACTTTAACTGAGACTTCTTTACACTCAACACTTATCGTACAGAACCTAACGCAACAAACACTAACTTGACAGCTACCACTACAGTGACTATACCCTACATCAAAGGAACCTCTGCGATTATCGCAAGGATCCTACAGCCTTACAACATCCGTGTTTCTCACACACCCATCACTACCTTACGAAAACTACTGACTAACGCCAAAGACAAAGACCAACCTAAGGACAGACAAAGAGCCGTTTATAAGATCAAATGCTGCGACTGCCAGACCACTTATATCGGTGAGACCGGCAGAAATTTGAACACTAGACTGACTGAACACAGACGAGCGACGAGGAACGGTGACATCAACAATATAACATTGCTGGACACCATCTACAGACAAACCACAGAATCGACTGGGACACTGCTGCATGTGTTACCTACAGCACCAACTACTACCAATGGATCGTACGGGAGAGCTGGTTTACTAACTCACAACAGACACCAATAAACCAATGCCTACAACTTCCCACACCCTACAAATGACTCATCGACGACATCAAAAACAGAAAAACAACACACCGATTTACTGCTCAACGTATTCTATGATACACCTACAGACTTTGGACCTATAGACGGATCGAAACGCACCAATCACTGTTTAGTCTTCACAGCCATTTACATCTGGGCTCAGAACAATAACATCTCGAATAAGTTGACCAATGACATCAACGACCGGAGTTCTTATAGTATCTACTGACGTTACACAAATCACTTGGCTCTGAAGATGACTTCCGCTCAGATTGTTGAAACGTCAGTCAATATCATCTCAAACAATCCTTCTCAGGACTACACTACCCGGACGATGTACTTAACTTAATCTTTAAAACAATGTTCCTTGTTTTTCTTCTGGTTTGTGTACCAAAACCAGAATCACAGTAACAATAATCAAGACTGTCAACGTACAGTAATTTTGATGCTATTTCAATTTGGGCCTTATAATACGACCAGATTTGTTTCTTACTCAAGGAAAAAAGATACCAATGCTTCAAAGGAACCTGACACGAGCAAAGCGGTCTCCAGCTTCTTGTTGAATTTAATATGGGCACCGATGGTACTTCTCAAATTAAGGTGTAATTACTACAGCAGGACACATTTCGCCTGTAAGATAAAACTGAAATATGAAGCTTTTGCCAAATCCTTTGGGAAGGACCGCCAAAATATTACCTTCATTTAGTAGTGGTTTTACGTCTTTCTGCTCTTATTTCAGAACACCAGAAATTTTGCTACGCTCACTACACTTAATGCTCTTGTTACAGTTGGTACGCTTGCTACACTAGCAGCAGTATCTGCGAGTGCTCCACTAAATGTAGGTGGCGAATGAA
>OX421447.1:57399697-57414697 GCA_949126865.1 Montipora capitata | reverse complement strand
CTTTACAGCAGCCTATATTTCCGATGAATTTTAATTATTTTGTGAAACAAAAGGAGAAGGTAGCATTGCAGACTGTGCAGTATTTCTAGTCAATTGACAACGTATTCCACACATCCCCTCAACTTAAATTTTATTTAGTCAGTTGACGGTTAAGTTGTCAGTAAATTATACTGTCTATTTTGAAGTCAGACTGACTTCTTCATGTTGGTATGTACAGTTGTCAACAGTTTCTAATGTAATTTTTTTTATGCCAACAAAAGAAATGTTCAGGTATCCGTTCCTGTTTGGAGTGTTAAAATCAACAGCCTTAGGCTTTTGTGTATAATTTGCTAGTCAGAGAGTTGAAGAGAAAAGTACCATTCCAAAACTTGTATGGTGCTGGCCACCCTACAGAAAGCCTTTGACAGTGAGGAAGGGATTACATTATTTGGGGGGTAAGATGGGAAATGAACATTCTCAGAATAATATAAAATGTATATATAATATTGTTACATCCAATCTGTCAAGTTTGATGGTTCAAAATAAGTACTGACCTCTGCTCATATGGAAAAATGGAATATAAAGTGCATTAAGGATGGCTAGTCTTAACCTTAAGAACTTTTGGCTTTTGGAGTTTTTATAATGCTTGATACATAATTTCATTGACCTTTCGGTGTGCATCTCTCTGCTCTCCCAAAGGAATTTGACAACGTTACTTTAACGATTATATGAATTAAACATGTTTAAGTGGGGATGTTCATATGCTGTCCCCAGAGACCGACGATTATGAACAACAGCTTTTCATTATTGTTGACAATGTGGTTCTTCTGGAAGTACGTTCATACAATGCAAACAGAGTCTTTCTGCTCTGTTTGGGGTACATTACATGGTTAACCTAGAGTATCCAAGAAAGCCAACATGTCTGCACTGAGTTTCTTGAGAGTATGTATTTAGCATTCGTCAAAAAAAAAAATGCCCTGTATAGAAAAGGTGTCTCTTTTAGCTTAAAGTTAATAGCCTCTTATTACATGTATTATCAGTTGCATCACCACAGGAGCTTGAACTAACCTACATGCAGGGGTTTTATTAGAAGCTGGGACCTGGGTACTAGTACCTGTCAACACTGAGTACAGTACCCGCCATTGCTCAAAGCAGGTCTCAAGATCAAAAGCCAGACTACATATAAGGGGTGCCCGCTCACTCTGTCACAAGGTCCCTTCTACCTTAAAACTTAATGGAAACCCTGATACGTAAACACACCTGAGTCCATTTCTTGATTTGTCGCACAACAGGCGAGAAATAGTACAGAACATGACCATGTCAGGCAATGGTCAGGCAATTAACTCATACCATGTTATGTTATGTAGTAATGTGTACTATTACTAATGTGGTCAATTAAATTGTCACACTGGAAAGTTTTCACAGGGCTGCCATAAAGGACATTCACCTGTACCAGTTGTTAACCCTGAGCTCACATTGTGAAGGAAATGAAAACTAGAATCAGTTTTTGATATATTGCAGGTGAAAATTTAATGACAGCCCTGTTTAATGCTGGTTTTTGGGGTGTATGCTTTGAATTAGTTCCAGATCGGCTAATTTTTTTTTGTTGGGATAGAAGTGATACAAGGAAAATGGACAGTGATAGATTTTAATTACAAAAATTGTTTTTGTGTAACACTTTTCATTTATTTAATTTCACTCACTTTAAGATCTACACCATCCCCTCAAGAGAATTTCTTTTGCATGTTAGTTTGTGCTTACAAGCTGTTTTAATTTCCAGGGACTTATCTCATTCGCTAAATAGTTTGGCTGATTTTTTCATGACGCATAGATTTTTCAAAATCATTACTGTTTTTAGGCGTTTAAGTTTCAGAAATTTATATTTGTTCTGCAACATTAATTATTTTACTGAAATTTAACAGAGTCGTTTTTGTGATTATGGCTTGTATGTATTGCCTTGTGTATGTATGTACACTGTATATATATTTCCTAAATTTGGAAAGCACATTATATGTTCATGGAAGAATATTATTCTAAAAATCAACATGTTTATCCAACTAGAGGTATACATCTCTATTCAAGAATTCTCATTATTTGGTGGAGAAGTCATTTTCTGTTTATACAAAATAATGAAAAGCAGCAAAATGATACTTCCCTCAAGACCTCTACTTCTTTAGAACAGCATGGAAACTGTTACCCAAAAAACTCATCTTCTTTTGAAAAGAATCCTAAACCTTCTCTGGTGACGAAGAATCTAACTTGAAAGATCCTTCAACAAGACATAGTTTTATGATTAAAAGAATGATTTATTCTTTTGGAAAGGATCTCGTGTTAGAGTCTGGTGTTTCGCTCTCTTTTATTTTCCACGATACAAAACAAAGACAGTCTTTTAACATTTGAAACTAAATCCTGGATCAGTGCATTCAGCAGCAACACAATCTGCTTTACATTTCCACGTTACACAAATTCTAATCGAAAATCCCAGGCAACACTTGACAACACAGCCCGTTGGTAACATTCAGCACAGATTTTCGTCCAGGCATTTCGCTCCAACACGTCATATTGTTCCTTTTGCAGTTCTAGGTTGGGATATCCTAATTTTGCTAAAGAAAATTGCATGCCATCGTGAAACAAATCCTCCACTCTCTCCGCCATTTTGACGTTACGCCTACGCCTGCGCAATGGTGTTCATGACAAGAATCTTGTCATTCGAAACGGATTATCCCAGAGTCTCTCGTAACCCGACCCGCTGGTCAAGGGGAACGAAGACTCTGGGAACGAGATTGGCCCATGCGCATGAGTCGCGCAAAATGGCACGTGATACGTTTCCGGGACTATCATTGGCTCTGATGAAAAAAGCACTCCCGAGAAGAACAGAAAAATGGCTGCCGTTTGAGAATCGGTAGCTTGTTGGTTTCTGTTCCTTTTAGAGTGATCAAGGCTAGTTTTAACGCCAGTTTCAAGTGGAATGTATTCTTAGAGAATGTTTATATTTTGTAACACGTTTGCAACTCCAATCCAACTAGTATCCTCGGAAAATTTGCTCCTGGAAAAATTTATTTCGTGGGATAAGAGCTGCGAAACAGGTGAGTTTTTTACGCAATTTTTAATGTAGAAGGTTTGTTGCCACCGGGTACAAAAAGTTACTGTAATGTGCAGAAAGGAGGATTCCTAAGGTTTCCGTTCATGTGTGAATTGGCTTGTACCAGGTGGCAGGGAAATGGCAATATTGTTCAACGTGAAGGTTATTTTTTTCTGCGTTACTCCTTACGATCGGCACCTCTACATGAATGATCAATGATTCGATCAGATGTGAATTTGATTTTGAATGTGATTGTGTCATTGGGAACGTAACCCTAGTATCATATATTTTAAATAGCTGCTTTTAAGGTCATTTATATTCCCTTTTCTGGTGAATGTCTAAGTTATTATACTTTTTAGCAGTCACAACTCAACGATCCTTGCATTGCGTTCAAGTTATGGATTTGCAAGTAATTTGAGCTTAGAATCAAAATGAAAATCCATGTTAGTTAAAATAATGTTTGGAAGAACAAAAATGTAGGTACAGATGTATATAGATATCTATAGATTCAGGTTCGTGACTGTTTTTCAAATCTTTTTTTTTTTTTAGACTGTTGTTTTGTGGAAGCATTAATGATGTAATTTTGGTTTTAGGGGACTGTCATTTGTTGTTGGATCAAGGAAATTCTGTTTTGAATCAAGTATGGTTGAAAAGAAGCTTTATTGCCTTGGACGTTTTTTGGTTACACCCCATGTGTTTGTTCTTTTCTTAGATGGCAAAATTTATTAAATTAATAATATTTTATGTGATTTGGAGCAGCAGCTAGAAACAGTGTCCCATGCATAAGGTCTCATTGGATTTGATGGCAGTAAAATAATTTTGGTAAAAAATATGTTTAGAGTTTTTATCATAACTTCTCATCTTGGTCCTGGTGGACTTCAAACATGCTCTACCATTTTGCACAAGGAACTTGTCAATCAACCGTTACCTTTTGGTGTATTTGCAACATGATCTTCGGATAGCAATTAATTTATTTTTCTTATCCCTTATGTGTAGATGTCCTATGTCTGTCACATAGTTAGTTTTAAGCTTTTATTTCCTGTAGTGTATCTTTATTATAGTTAGCACATGACCCCACAAGCGTGTATTTGCTTTAATATTGATTGTGTTTGAATAAAGGATATTGTCGTCTTGTCTTGTAGATAAGGCAAAGCAGCTTCAGTTGTATTTGCATTATTATTTCTGAGTGTTACTTTTAAAGGGAAACCATTAAAAAGTGCACATAGTTTGCAGGAGTCCAGGAAAAGTATTTCAATTATTAATTGATTTCAAGTTCCTGAAGCAGGTAAATCTTGAAGAATTTACGTATCGATATTTGGAATATACAGCATTTCTATTTGGGAATGTTTAAGTCCACAGAATTTATTTTCTTTATGTTGAGAAGTACTGCTTTTCCCTATAAAAGTGGCAGGCCACTTATTGGAATTTTTTTATAAAAAAACCCTTAAAGGTATCAGAACCTTGTTTTATGAACGTAGGCTAAAGAAATCTGACCCCTTAGAGGAACCAGTTCTAAAGTGACAAATAACTGGCAAATAACTTTTACTTATGAATTATTCATAAGTAAAAGCTATTTGCTCGTGTACCAAATTGTCTTACAGTTCCAGTCATTTTTCAGATTGATAGCCTTAAATGTACTACAGCAACTCTGCCAGCTGTCTGGTCTCAGCATCATAAGCAGTACAAATCCACAATTTTTTCTCCAAAAAGGAACAAAAGGAAACCCTGTCATTTTCGTAAGGGAGTCCCCCTTGGGGCAGTTTGTTTACTTTACCACCATTGTTTAATACTATCCAGGGACTAAATCAAGAATGGAAATAGATTACAGTTTGAAAAAATATGCCCACTTTTTTTTACTTCTTACACTTACTGCATTCAACTTTAATTTATGCATCCTTGGAAATGGTAGGAATGATTAGTATTCTTTAAAGCAATTGCTAAAAATTCATTGCACCTAATGTTGAAATAATTTTTACATATGGAAAGGTAACAGGAGTTATTTCAGATGTGAAGCCTTATCCAGAAAACTCCAACATGGGATTATGCCCCTTTCAAATGTAGCTTTGTATGCATTTGCTCAATGACTTTGAACAATTATTACAGAAATGTGAAGTTATGGAGTTTTTTAAAAGTTAAATCTAACCGGAAGGGGATTAAAATTATTGAAACCACTGTGTCGTAACCAGAGTCCACAAAGAGAGGTTAAATAATTTATTGCACTGGAAGTATTTAATAGGTCAGCATGAAATTTGTTTTGGGCTATAGCACTGAATCACCTTCAACAAGTTTTCTAAACTTTGAAGATACCTAATTTTATATCCTCCTGCTGTTTTATTGGTGGAAGATAAAACCAATTCTGGATTAATTATTTTTGTTGTCACATTAACCCACTACAATGTGATGAAAGCGTATTATTAGCTGTAGTAATATTTTGTTACAGTAAAATCCCCCCTGCTAGTGAGCTGGATTTCTGAATCAAATTTTCAACTTGGAATACCGGGATTGTTGTTTTGGCTATTCAGAGTTAACCTAATCTATGTTTATTTCTATAATTTGGAGGGAAGCAAAGTATTGGCATTTTGCTTGAAACGACTATAGCAAAATATAATTGCAACTGTACCCAATATGAGGTGCTTTTATGACATGTTATGTACGATATTGGTTATTATTGCTGCTAAATTCACTGTAAAATTTATCTTTGAACGACTGAAATACATTTCTAAATTTTCAGGGACCTCATGCATTTCTTTTTTTTCCTCCGTCTTGATAAATTTGCCTCTATGGACCACTTGAATGGCAATTTTAACAACTTAATTTTGAAAAAAAATGCGAAAGCCTTGACATTTTCTGCTAAATGCGGGCCCCCGGGGAAACAGTGTGTGGATATTTAGTCGGAAGAAAAACCATTTGGAAATTTATATGGTATCTTTTTTTGCTCCACTTTTAAAAAGATAAACGTATTAATTGTAATCAAGATGGTACTCCATTAGCCGGTAAGCTCCACAAACGAATTTCCACTCAAACACTGTCACAGCAACCTAGACTCGCGTTGACCTTGAGATTTTTAAAGAAATTTCCCTCGTAGCAGTGTTGCCTGAAAAGAAAATCTCGCTGGCATAAAAACGCACTATGCAGTCAAAACATTCGTCCTTTTTACTGGCCTGTAAAAGGTTTTTTTTCAAATCGACGGAGATCTGATAATCACCCGATGGCAGCCATGTGCTTTGAGCTATTGAAGTCACATGACAAGGCCTCGACCAATCAGGCATTTTTCGCCAGTGAAGGCCCATGGCAGAGGTCTCTTTTCCTGTACTCTTCAGCCCGGCGAATGCAAAAGAAAAGAAACTTTTGCTACCAGGGAAGTTTCCCACTGGACCCGCTAAACAATTATATCGAAGAGCACACTGGGTAGACCCTGGGTATCCAATGCCGTTTTAAGCCCGTAAGCTCCGGTGTTTGCGGTATTTTGAATGGTCTTTTAGCGCTTCAAGCTAGTAAATTCTTGCTTCATTGTTTGGCCATTGCAAGATCAGTTCTGTTTGACCGTACGTGAGATTTAGATGCCACGTCGGAAAATCGTGAGACCTCAAGAAAGTGTTCTTCGAAACGTGACATTTTGGAGACTTACGTCTTTGGAGGGTTTGTGTCCCACCCCTGTGCCTTTTGTGTCTTTTGTGTCGATTCAAACAACAGGGCCAACAACAGCAAGGCCATGGTGAGTACGAAGTGTTTTCTGTCTTCCTTGCACTGCATGTGAAATAGGTTTTCAGAAATGTACAGCAATAAACTGAAATGCCCATTGAACACTGAGTAAGACAATACATCAAATCAATACAATAAAAACGCACGAGGCTGTTAGTTTGCAAATGCCACAAAGGTAGAGTACATCATACAAAGGTAAGCTGGTACTATAGTCTGTAGGTATTCAAGGTTTTCAAAGAGCAAAGTTCTTTAATAAAGTCACAACATCGGAAGGAATTTAGACTACAAATTTAGTGTTACTTTACGTACTGATGAGGGAGAGAGGTAAAAATTCAGTGAGGAGGGAGAAAAATGAGTTAAAAAATGGGGAGATAAGATATTTATCTAACCTTTCCTCTCCCCTCTTTCTAGTTTCATTTCGGTTTCGTGTACTTTCCCCCTTAGTTGTTGAATCTAGGACCTTTTCTGTTCCATGCTTTCTTCACTTTTTATATTCTACCTTTCAAGAGCAGTTCTTTCTTTGCATAAAGGCTTGACATTGTCATCCGTACGCGTTTCAATCGATGACTTCTGTGGTCTTTGTGCAATCTTGCTCACCGCTATCAACGCAATTACGGGATATAGCTCTTCAGAGAAACCCGGGCTGTGGCGCGTCCTTCAGTAGAGCTAGATTAGGGGGCTTAAGGAGGTTCCCTAGAGTTTTAGGGCCGCACGCAAGCTGGGCACTAGTATGGCGCGTAAAGCCTGAATCGCGCGTGTTTTTCAGATTTTTGTGACGTCAGTGTGACCAAATCTGTAAAATTAACTGCTCATTTTCTCGCGTTCCGGATTCCTTTGGGATTTTTTTTTTTTGAAAATTGGCTCTGTTCTAACCACGTACAGGTCCTATCAAATACCCAAAATTTGTTAAAATCTCTCAGAGCTAATCGAATATACTTAGAAAAATGACAAACTACAGGATATTGGCAAAACCGTCTGAACAATCTTGACTTTTTACTACTTCAAAATGTCAGGCAATATCATTTCCAGTATGTGGCAAAGAAGAAGAAAATTTCACCAAAGAAAAGTATAAATATTAAGAAATTTAGGTCAAAAATAAGAATACATCTGATTGTCATTAGATGTGATGTTGCCATGGTAACGGCCATACTTCAACAATTGACACCAAAAAAAATAAGCCTTCTTATATCAGTACCCATACTGGTAAATCTCTTCGGGGAAAACTTAATAGAAATTAAGTAGGTTTCCTTTTGTAACTCGTGCCCTGTAGAACGGGTATTCGCAAATAATCTAGGTAGCCACCTTAAGCACTTCCGTTTTTAGACGCGGACGGCAACCGGAAGAGAACATTTCGCGAGCCAGGACAGTGGTATCTCCCAGATTTTTATACTAATCATGTCTAATGGGGAAAAGATACTTAACCATGTAAATATGGTTGTGTGACGACAAGTTAAAAGGGAAAACAGCTCACTTCCGGTTGCCGTTTGCGTCTCAAAAACGCGCGTGCCTAAGCTCGCTAAAAAAACGCGGGTACTTCAGCTTCTTTATGACTAGATGGATCAGCTCTCTCAGCAGCTTTTGTTTTCACAGAAGTTGAAGAGCTCTTGAATACTTAGCTTGAGTTGCTGAATGCCTATTCCTACGATTAGTTTTGATGTCGAAATTGGCAATTCTCAGGCTAATCGTTATTCGAAACAAAATAGATGCTTACCATTTAGCCAAAGAATCCGGAAATTTCTGTTTGACGTCGAATGGACAGGCTATTTTCTGGGAAATCTCTTCGGAAATTGTGGGAAAGCTCCAGAGATAGTCCACATTTTCCGTTCGGAATGCAAATCGGGAACTTCCCATATCATTCGCGAGAATCGTTCCACTTCCAGCCCCTTCCTCACAACATCGAGTAAATATGCGGGATGGAGTGCCAGGTGGTAAATGTTAAGCACCATTCTCATCCGGTTGGTTAATAAATTCGGAAAATCGCTTACCTTTATGCTACGATCATTCCACCCGGATTATTTGGCTAAATGGTAAGCACTCTATACTCTCATGATACTCTCCTACGTCATTTTCATCCAGTATCCCGAAAGTTGAAGAATGCATCTTAAAAATACTACTCGTTATGGCCTTGTTCAACTCGTCAACAGTTTTTGGCGGAGTCATGAGAAAAACTCTTCTGGTATTACCGATTTTTCGACTTGCACTTGCATTTCCGACTCCATAGTTGCTTCGCGCGTGAACCTGCCTACAATCCACGTAAGACTTGAAAACATGCACAGCACGTCAACGAAACATGATCGTTTGGGGCCAAAAACGTTGTCAATTTCATGACCTGAGTCCGCAAACGTTTCATTGGTCAAACGTGAAAGGTATGAGACTAAACCGTTAACGTTTAAAAGGGAAAGCTACGTGCAAAATTAGTCACACTTCAAGGATGAACGCAAATGGTGGTAATAAAATTTGGCGCACAGTTTTGGAAATCAAAATAGCTGTGAGGTTGATCAGGTGGATAGGCCAGACTCTTTACAACGTTCAACAGTGAAAAAATATAATTCATTTAACTTTAATGAAAAGAACGAATTCCAACAGTTTAAGGGTAATCAAATACTGATTGAATTACTGCTCTTACATCAAAGAAATTTCTTATAGAAAATGCTATCGAGGGACACCTCATCTTAGGGTGAATCTTTAAATAAATAGAGGACTTGATTCACTTCTTGAAAGCCTGAAGAGAAGGAATCATTTTTGACGAGACACATAGGAATTAAAGAGTTGAACACCAGTATTCCATTTTGGTTAGTGTTTGCGTGTTTCAGGAATAACCGGTTCTGATTGCTTGATTGACGAGTTGAATTGAAAACCCATGCCTTCAAAACGAACATTGAAAAAGCGAGAGAAAAGTTCTTTGATGATCCACAAGAACAGATACCTACAATATACAGCTGAATATAAACACATTTACAACACTGCATGGATGAATTTCGTGATGTCACCATATTTTCAGATAAAATGCAACTCGGCTTTTTTATCAAAGTTACAACTCTAGTCTTTTATCTAGGAGACCAGCGAGGTCTTCGAGTTCATATTTTACCGGGTTGACACTTGTTGGTTGTTCTGCGTATCAGAGTTACCCCTGAAACGCTAGATACACCTGATACGCTGGATACACCTGATACGCCGGACACCCCAAATACGCTTGCTGCACTTGACAGAGCCTTAGAAAGGAATTTATCACCCGACTCTGGGAGAATAATTGATTTAAACTCAAGAGTGCGTTCGATTGACCCTATTGCGGAATAAGAATACGTGGAGTGATGTTTTAAAATGGTATGTCTGGCGTTTTGAAGCAACAAGGATAATATACATATGTTTAAAGTAGCATTTGAGCAGATGTTTTACAATAGAAACATACTTGTATTCTCAGTATTGCACTGGAACTAGCTTGCAATGGAGGCTAATGCGGGGAAATGTATTAAACATTTAATCACTGGTCCCGAGGGAAACAGTTAATTTTGTTTCCCGAGAATCTCAATGTTTCCCCGAGGCGCAGCCGAGAGAAACATCGAGATTCGAGGGAAAAAAATTAAATCATTGAGTGATTTGTCATATAGCACAAAAAGAAAAACGTGCAACGGCAACAGCAACAGCAACGGCGGTCCTTGGTCAACATTTGTGGGTCACAGTGCACTGTTACCCTCCAACGTCATAGATTTTGCAATGTTGCCCGCTCAGAGACTTTTGGCAGCAAACAGTTTTATTGTTAGCAGTCATGTGATCTCGAAGTAACCAATGGGAGCGCACGCTGTCGGGAAAAAATTGCAGCTCTATAAGAATAAAAAGTATTAGCATTTGAAAAGATTTTCCCGCATGAGCTTATTGCAAGCTAGTTCGAGTCCAATACTGAGAATACGAATATGGTCTATTTTAATAAGAATCTCCGCAAAAACGAAGGATTTTTACCTTTTATTCCAAGTATTCTTCTCCTGGAATACGGTCAATCGAAATCACCCCCAACTCAAATGCAAAGTAGTCAAGCATGTGTTGACTTTGAGAGCCTAAGAAAGGGATTCAGCGCCAGCAGCATCGATTTTGTTCCACGACAAATCCAAAGTAGTCAAGCATGTGTTGACTTTGAGAGCCTCAGAAAGGGATTCAGCGCCAGCAGCATCGATTTTGTTCCACGACAAATCCAAAGTAGTCAAGCATGTGTTGACTTTGAGAGCCTCAGAAAGGGATTCAGCGCAAGCAGCATCGATTTTGTTCCACGACAAATCCAAAGTAGTCAAGCATGTGTTGACTTTGAGAGCCTCAGAAAGGGATTCAGCGCCAGCAGCATCGATTTTGTTCCACGACAAATCCAAAGTAGTCAAGCATGTGTTGACTTTGAGAGCCTCAGAAAGGGATTCAGCGCCAGCGGTACCAATTTCGTTCCATCGCAGATTCAAAGTAGTCAAGCATGTGTTGACTTTGAGAGCCTCAGAAAGGGATTCAGCGCCAGCGGCATCGATTGCGTTCTCGCTCAAATCCAAAGTAGTCAAGCATGTGTTGACTTTGAGAGCCTCAGAAAGGGATTCAGCGCCAGCGGCATAGATTACGTTGTCGCCCAAATCCAAAGTAGTCAAACATGTGTTGACTTTGAGAGCCTCAGAAAGGCATTCAGCGCCAGCGGAACCAATCTCGTTGTTTCTCAAATGCAAAGTAGTCAAGCATGTGTTGACTTTGAGAGCCTCAGAAAGGGATTCAGCGCCAGCGGCATCGATTACGTTGTCCCTCAAATCCAAAGTAGTCAAACATGTGTTGACTTTGAGAGCCTCAGAAAGGCATTCAGCGCCAGCGGCATCAATTTTGTTCGAACTCAACTTCAAAGTAGTCAAGCATGTGTTGACTTTGAGAGCCTCAGAGAGGGATTCAGCGCCAGCGGAACCAATTCCATTCCATTCCAAATCCAAAGTAGTCAAGCATGTGTTGACTTTGAGAGCCTCAGAGAGGGATTCAGCGCCAGCGGCATCAATCTTGTTCGAACTCAAATCCAAAGTAGTCAAGCATGTGTTGACTTTGAGAGCCTCAGAAAAGGATTCAGCGCCAGCGGCATTAATGAAGTTCCAACTCAAATTCAAAGTAGTCAAGCATGTGTTGACTTTAAGAGCCTCAAAAAGGGATTCAGCGCCAGCGGTACCAATTTCGCTGCCTGTCAAATCCAAAGTAGTCAAGTATGTATTGACTTTGAGAGCCTCAGAAAGAGATTCAGCGCCAGCGGCATCGATTTCGGTCATACTCAAATCCAAAGTAGTCAAGCATGTGTTGACTTTGAGAGCCTCCGAAAGGGATTCAGCGCCAGCGGCACCAATTTCGTTATGTCTCAAATTCAATGTAGTCAAGCATGTGTTGACTTTGAGAGCTTCAGAAAGGGATTCGGCGCCAGGGGAATCAATTTCGTTCACATCCAAATACAAAGTAGTCAAGCTTGTGTTGACTTTGAGGGCCTCAGAAAGGGATTCAGCGCCAGCGGCATCAATTTTGTTCGAACTCAAACACAAAGTAGTCAAGCATGTGTTGACTTTGAGAGCCTCAGAAAGGGATTCAGCGCCAGCGGTACCAATTTCGTTGTCTATCAAATTCAAAGTAGTCAAGCATGTATTGACTGTGAGAGCCTCAGAAAGGGATTCAGCGCCAGCGGCACCAATTTCGGTATGTCTCAAATTCAATGTAGTCAAGCATGTGTTGACTTTGAGAGCCTCAGAAAGGGATTCAGCGCCGGCGGTACCAATTTCGTTGTCGCTCAAATTCAAAGTAGTCAAGCATGTATTGACTGTGAGAGCCTCAGAAAGGGATTCAACGGAAGTGGGAACAATTATGCTCTGACCCAAATTCAAAGTAGTCAAGCATGTGTTGACTTTGAGAAATTCATAAAAAACGTTTTTTCTCCTGTCTTCAAGCCATTCCACATGTAGATCTTTAACAAGAAAGGTCTGTCCCAAGGTCTGAAGTAACTTAGACGTTAGGTTATGACCTTTGCATTCCAATATACAATCAAGTGCTAAATATAAAATTTCCTCTTTATAACGCATCTTTCCTACATTGGAGGAACTTACAAGCTCTGCCAAGCTTTTTACCAACGAAACTGTCATCTCTTCAGATGTTGCGGACAAAATACCACTCATGAATAAAAGCACTTGTGTCAGTTCATTCCTGTTCCATACATCGGTCACTACTGATTTACAATCTGTGTCTCCATCAAGGATCTGATAAGCAAGATAAAAGCCAGCAAAGAACTCTTGAAAGGTCTTGTGAAGAAAGCAAAAGCGCGAGGATGGTTTTCTCTTGTTGCCACCGGTCTGGATGGAGAGAAACCCAAACTTGATCAAATTACTGGAACTGCCTTTAAATTCATTCTCGTCGAAAAACAACTCTCCTTTACGTAAAGACTGCAACGCCATGCATCCCAACTGCACCAGGTCATCCTTGTAAATTTCCAGTAGGTCAGCATCACTGCCACTCGATGATCGATTTCTCTTTTCATATCTTAACAAAACACATCGCACAATTTCTGTGTACAACTGTGTCCTTTCTGGTGGAAGTACACCCTTGAAATCCTCACAAAGGATGCAAAGTAAAGCTGTATTAAGAGGATTCCGTGTCAACTCTTGTAAGTCTCCCTTTTTCTTCATGTCAAGCGCAAGCTGTTTGAGTAGCCCTTTTGCCAAGTGTTCCATGCCTTCGAAATACTTAAGAATGTAGCTCTTTGCGTCTTCAAAAGTAAATCCGATAATCTCCCACAGAGTGTCACAGTACCACCTTACACTCTTACCAGTTTCATGGCGTGATGTGATAACAATGTGGCAATTGGGTAAGACTTTACTTTCCAGAAGGTCATTGTACATGTCAACTTTACTGGAATCCACTTCATCAAGCCCATCAAGCACTAACAGAACCTTGGATTGATTTTCTCGAATGAACTTGAAGAATCTTTCCTTGTCTTCTTCGTCAATATCAAGAGGAAGAATTTGGTCATCAATGGCCTCCCAAATATCAATTTTGATATCACGACACCTTAAAAGCAACAGAACGTCAATCTCGGGAAAAGACTCGTCCCACTCTTCTCGTTTCATTGCCCAATCATATGCCAGTTTCTGACAATAGGTCGTCTTTCCCATGCCTGGGTCTCCTTCAATTAAAACAGTCCGTGGCTTTGCACAATCCTTGTGTCCTCTAAAGATAGCTGTCATGTTGGTGATTTCGTCAGTCAATGTTCCCCTTGTCTTTTCTTTGCCCAATATCTTTAACTTGGTAAAAATATCATCGAGATGAAAGCTGAAGTCATCAAGCCATGGAACAGGAAAAATACTTTTTTCACGAGTACTGTAGAGCTGACGGATCCTTTCTATAATATTGTCAGAATATGGTAAATCTGCAAAAGACAAAAATAATTTTAAAAATGTGCTGCCTGTATTTTTTTTTCTGGTCTAACCTCAACCTTATTGTGTTCTTAATTTTGACACCACGGAAGGTCCCGTATTCAGCAATATTTGAAAAACAAATAACAGTAACAAAAAAATTAGTTTCATAGCAATGCAAATTACTTTTTCCCATTGCAAACTGAACGTCATAAGTTTGAGAATGATCTTTGCGCCTGTCATTTATCCGGGTTCCAAAACCAACAAGAAATACTTCCTTACTTTTCAACACAAGATCTCATTTCTTCAGAAAACAGTTGTAACAACAAGTCAAGTATTCACTCACAAAAAGACACAATTCTCTCAAGCAGTCTTTATCATATAATAATGATTCTCCCTATCATTGACTGTAATTTGTAATATTAATCCCCTGGATGAAAATTTATGCTTTAATTGTTTAACTACAAAAAAATCCGCAATCCACTTAAGCAACGTGCAGACCTTACTTACTTTATTTTATATTATATTACTTTTGCCATTGTATATCAGATTTACAGACTACAAACAAATGCCAGAATAAAAAAATAATGGTGAGGAAACCTAATAAAAACCATTAAGGCTTGTAAGCTTAGGTTCACTCACATGAAACTTCAGATGGACATTAAGTTAACAAAGATACAAAATTTGAAGTTTTTACTGTATCTGTGGTAAAATTAATACTTAATATCTGGAATAGAATTTTTTAGTTTCTTTCTGAAGGATGTCGGAGATGCAGAGCCAGTTTTATCAATAGAGAGGGAGACGAAAAGGAGGGAAAACGAAAGGAGTTTGCATGTTTTGTGTTGT
>OX421447.1:57392197-57394697 GCA_949126865.1 Montipora capitata | reverse complement strand
TCAGGTTACAGACTGTCCTCAGAAGCACAATCAAGAGAGAATTGTCAAAGCCTGTGGATGATACTGAAGAGGATTTAACTGGATACAATTTACTCCACCGCATTGAATTGAGGATTCCTTCTTTTTGAAGAGACCGAAGCTTACAGTGCACTGGCTCACGTTTCAAGGTACTGCAAAGGTCTTGTGGATGAATTATTCTGTCAAACGTATCCCTCAACACTCGTGACCCCAGCCTAACCAGAAGGCAACATAGCAGTGTGTACTTGGTTTGTCCATCACTGGGATTAACTGCCAAAACAGCAAGTGTCAGAAAAAGTCTCTTGGACATCATTAATTTAGCCAGATATGTAAAAGATTAATGCCACAGCACTGATCAAAAGTTGTTAACTAAATAAAGATTGGTGTTACAAGGAAGCCTAGAAAAGCTTGGAGCTTATAGTAAATAGGCTTCCTTGGATAATTACATAATGTACACTATATGGTAAAGTACAGAGTGAGCAAATACGACGCAAAAATCTAAATGGTAAATAGGCTTTCAAAAACTAATCCTTCAGTTTTCTTTTAAAAACAAAAGTAGATGGTAAGCTACAGGTTATTAGTGAAATAAGCAATGATCTCCAGATTATTGTCCTTGATAAAGGATGCTGAACTGCTTTACATTTGTTCTACAAAAGTGGCACCTGTAAAGAGAAGATAATGGAGTTTTGTATTGGTGAACCTGATGACTAGTTGAAAAGAGACTGCGAACGCTATTGGGCAGACAATTATGATGATACAAGTACATGGAAGTAGTGATAGGGAAGAAATTTTAATCTTATAAAATATCAAGGAGTATAAGTTGGCAAAATATGTTAAGTAAGGACACACCAGAGAGTAATTTGAGGCCAGTAACGTTTTCGATGATAGATAAAAGAGGGGGACATTGGAGTGTATTAGAAACCGCAAAACCGAAAAAAAAATCATCCAAAACCGCAAAACCGCAAAAAAATTCGGCCAAAACCGCATACAAAAACGTCAGAAAACCGATACAATGGTGACAAGTGCGGCATACAGAGCAAACTACACTAACACTTTATTTCATCAAAGTATTTGTGAATGTCATGAACTTGTTTAAAGCCTTCATATCTTTTAGTACCTGCTAAAATCATAGGCTTTATTTCTGCCGCTATCTCGAGCCCGGACTTTGTGGGCTCATTTTCCGTAAAGCAGCTAGTAGTGGAGCCAAGTTTACTTAGGAGAATTTGCACACAAGTCCTTTCTAAAATTGCAATTTTGCAATCGCATAAGGCTATAGCTCTGCATGGAAACTTCAATCAAAACTCTCTAATTGAATATTTCTATTTGATAACCAAGACCTGACAGTTTGGAGATTCGAATGGAATGTCTAATCTTGGTCTACTGACATGCGAATGCATTGAGGAAGCTAACCGGTACTGTTTGTTCCTTGTTTCATGTGTTAAATGTGGTAATAAACAGATACTTCCTTAAAACAGGAGTCGAATATTGAACCTCACCGCCCCCCGGGGGGAGGACTCCCATATAAAAAGGGGAGGGATGCTCGTCGGAAATTTTACAATAAACCCTTAAAGGAGACCAATCTGGGCGTGGCCCAGGCGTTTTTTGACCCCTAAAAGAGACCATATTATAACAGAAAAATAAAAAAATACAGCGACTTTTAATGATGGCAAAGACATTATCATCTAATACTTTCACATGTGTGAAGAAATATAAAAGTGTAAATATACACTTTTATATTTCTTCGCACGCAACCCTAAAGGAGATTTTCACGGCTACATATGATTGCGTTTTGCCCAAAACACCCTAAGTGAGACAAAAATCCGAAATTTACTCCCCTAAGCGACTCGACGAGCATCCCTCCCTTTTTATATGGAAGTCTCTCCCCCCGGGCACCGCCCTTCCATATGGGAGTCTCTTCCCCCCCCCCCCCCCCCCCCTCCGGGCACCGCCCTTCCATATCGCAACGTTGCACCAAAGAGAAAATTTGTCGATGTCCCTAATTCATCTTGCTGGCCCTGGGAATTGTTCTCATCTGAACTGACTTCGTCACTACTTTCATCAAATTCTCGCTGGCCTTTATCAGAGTCACTAGCTTCTCACTCATTTCATGCTCGTTCAGATCTTCATGGGGTCCTTCATCTTCATCCACTTCGCACCAACTCAGGCGTCATTCGACATGCGTGATCCCCTACCGTGACATTTAGTTTGTCACACATTCCTCTCAATAACTTTGGCGTTTCGCGGCTATAGATTGTTTTCATGTGACGTCTCCGGGAATTGAGCTCTATTATCACTCAAACGTTTTCTTTTGTTTCGGAGGAAACACAAGCTTACTGATCACGTGAGTGAAAACAGTCATCTTGTACCCCATGGGACCTTACATTCTATTTATCAGGCCCTAGTACAACCTCATTTCAACTACTGCAATATTGTTTGGGGAAACTGTGGAGTAACTTTGCAGGACAAACTGCAAAAACTACAA
>OX421447.1:57372197-57384697 GCA_949126865.1 Montipora capitata | reverse complement strand
GGGTGACGGCGGCAGGTACAAAACACAACCCTTAACATTCATTAAAGCTAACCTTGGGCCTAATTAGACCTAAACAAGGGTTTGTATGGCTAAGGTTAGCTTTAATGAATGTTTAGGGTTGTGTTGCGTACCTTCCACCATCAACCCATGTTTTCCACAGACCCCAGCACCCGCGCCCCGGCTTTTCCACCAAACCCCAAATAACGTTTGTTTTCACACAAAAATTCCCACAAAATGTGTATCACAGTGCTTAGCGGTAAGAACTAACGCGAACACAAGTTAACAAAGAGGAATACTAATACACTCAAATTGAAATGGAGTGACAATTATAATAAAGTAATCTATTTTAAAACCACGCTGGGCAGAGCAAAAAAAGCTCATTTTTGCTCAACATATGCAATGTTTCGGTCGTATTTATTTTTACGATTGTATGATATATTTTTTCTTTGCGTCAATTTTTTATAGTGCTCCTTAAAGGTCAGATACCTTTCGTCCGATGAGAAGCCTGGAAAGAAGAAGGAAACCTTTTGCTTGCAACTAGGAGCTTAGTTTGTTCATCTGCAGAAACATCTGTCAAAATCACATAACAAACCACACATGACCTCAGGCTGGCATTGGCATAAACAGCCCCTACAATACAAGCTTATTTGAATCATAATCTCATTCAGTTCTGGCGCAACAACTCTTAGCAGCAGCGAGCCATTTGATTGACCTTTTTGGGGATTCCTCCAGACAGCAGGCACCTAAACTAGCTACAGTTCGCTACAACAAGTTGCAAAATTGTTGAGACACTCCCGTTAAAAAACACCTTTTGTCACTTTGATGTCTAGAAATTAATCCCTGGGGAATGAACTCGTCTTTTCTTACGCAAACACAACATATCTTTTACAAGTTCAGTTAACCAAGGCACCCTATAACGTGAGTAAACAGTCTCTTTGCGAGAACTGCCCTTCCAACAGCCAATTTGTTGTTGTAAAAGAGTCGTGTAATTATTTTACCTTTTTGGTCCTTATTGAATTTTCTTTTAGATTTGCCTTGTGATTCTGATGGCATCTGAGGCTCGCAGGAAGCATCTGTCGAAATAAATGAAGGCAAACTATATGTACGTGAACCGTTCACAGCAAAGAAAAAAAAGTAATATTACACTTCCAATTCAAGCTGACTTTGAGTGTAATTAGTTTTCTATTCAGCGTTGTAAGGGTTCCATCTCAGTTAATTACTTTTTAGCTTCCTTTTCCATCAAATTTTGAGTTACTGAAGGCGATTAACTAAGTATCTAAATTTAGACTTGAAACGATTTTTATATATTAAAGGGATTGAAATATAATTATTGTTAATTCATACCATTTACAGAGTTGATCATCTTTTTGAGAAGATCTTGGCACTGCTCAGACCAGCTATATTTCATTCCATAAGAGTCACGTAAAACCTTAGCCTCAGCAAGCCTTGTCTGCCTGTTTTTGCTCCAGATGTCCTTGATAGCTGCTGTCCATGCATTGGGATCCTCTGAGCCAATGACAAATGAAGAACCAAATGGTGCATGGCTGAGAGCTTCTCCAAATCCTGAGTTCTTGCTGATGAGCACAGGTAGCCCAGCTGACAGAGCCTCCAGACCTGTCAAACCAAAACCTTCTGTTCTTGAAGGCATTAGTACAAGATCCACCGTACCAAATAACCCCTTCAAGGTTTCTCGGCTTTCGATGTAGCCTTTCACCCTGAGGCGATGTTTGGGAATACCACATTTAAGCAATCGATTTGCAATCTGTTCATGTTTTCCATGAGGTGCTCCAACAACAACAAGACGAGTGTCATGTAATGATGCAACAGATCTTGCAGCAATGTCAAACCCTTTTAACTCAAAATCTTCAGCATCTCCACGACCAAACACCAGGACACAGTACTGTTTTCTTTCCTCGCAAACTTGCTGAACACTGACGAATTCATCAAATATTCCAGGTGTGAAGTCGATAACATCTTGATCTCTTTGACAACTGCGGAGGTAGTTGCGGAAGGCCTCTGCCAGCTTGGGCCCCACTCCTACAATGAAATCAGCCAGTTTGCACAGTTCTACTTGGTCATTGTGCTTTTCCTCACCCTTTGAGATTGGATTCTCGTAACATTTGAACATTCCTAGTTCCTCTGGGTCAGTGTGTACCATCTGTATCCACTTGCATTTGCGAGAGTTCCGGATAACTTGCGCTTGGCGACCAAGTTTCACTCCATGACCAACAATGACGTCTATTCTCAAATGCTCTGGTGGAAAGTTGAGCCAATCCAGTTCTTCAAACCCTGGCAGTCGTGTTGCCTCGAGAATCGTTATACCATGGCGGTGGGCTTCACTCTTATCTTCATAAGAGCACTTTGGTAAAAAGAATGTGATTTGGACTTCTGGGAATTTGGCCAGCTGTATGGCCAACTCTCTGTTGATTGTGGAAAGTCCGCCTTTACTGGATCCCCACTCAGAAGACAAAATGGTAACTTGAACTTTGTTGGGACCAAGTTCTTGAGATTGCAGCCATGAGCCTGATGCCATAGTTAAAAGTGGTGTTAACGCTGCTGCAATGGGTGGATGACTCTTCAGCCAGAGCTATTCCGTGTCCTTAACACACACACACACACAAAAAAAGATAAATTACCAGACATTTATTATGGTGGGTAAAAATGCGACTCAGTAAAAGAAGGGAGTTGAGAATGTCAAGAGTTGCCCATTGCTCAATAGTTTTACTATTGGGCAATGGCTAATTAAATTAACAAGATTTGTCTTTTTGTGCTTTCTGCCAGCTAAAACCTCAACTACAGTACATGCATGTACATGTACCTCAAACATGGCCAACTTATGTTAAAATAACTAACACTTGTGTAAGATAATAAATTATGGGCAATTAGGAGAAGGAGATGTTAACTAATTCTTGAAAGCCATTATCACGTAGGGTTGGTTATTTTGTGGGGGCAATCTCCAAGAGAATACATAAAACCACTAGATTTACAAACTTTTGCAAGAGAGCGTATCCACAAACCACGTAGGCTAAAACCCGCCTCTAGACTTGTGTTTTCCTCTCTAGATTTGTGAGCTGTCTTGTCAAGGTGGCTCAATCCAGCTCCAATAATTTCAAGAGCTACTGCAGAATATCAGTCTTATGTGAAGGATTCACCTTACAACACCTATTCACGCAACTGCAATGTTATGGTGTCACACGGAACACCAATTCTTTCATAACAAGGTGTGCTATCATAATAGGTCAACAGACACGTAGTAACAGGAAAGACAGTCATCTAAAAGCTGTACACAAATACATGTAGCTTCAATTTAGCCTGCTAATTTAATGGGGATCACCAAGTTCTCTTCTGAGATGTTCCCATTAACCCATTGACCCCTGATAGTGAGGCTTGATAGATTTTACTCTGTCTATTATGCCAGATGAGTTTACTCATCAATGGAAGGTGTCCTAGGGCATTTGAGGTGTGAATAGGTTAAAGACAAAATATAGGGAGTTTTTAGATGGATCTGTCCTAATGCTATGGTCACCTGTGATGTCACAATAATTATTGAGAACATTAAATTTTTGTCAAGCAAGAACTGTAGTTTTACATGGTACCATAACATAGCTGCTCGGTGACACAGTGTTGTAGAACTGATTCTCTCCTTCTGCATGTAATCGTGTCCATTTTCTTCAAAGTATTAAACTGGTTTGAGCCCCCATAATGCAACCATTTACTATAGTTTTAAAAATAACTCACTAGTTGGCATTACATCAAGGGAAACCAAAAAAATCTGAAATCAATGTTCTGGTTGTAAATTTGCAGTGTTGGAGGGTTACAGGTATGTCACTTTCAGAAACGCTAAATTGCTGCATCTTTATATTGAAACCAATTTACTGTACATTTATTATTTTTAGACTCATGTGAATTCAATGGATTGAGTAATTATCAAACTTACTGGAATTCCAAGCTTGACATGTTTCCACCGTGCCCTTCTGAGACAATTCACACTGTTTTCAATTTACCCTTAGTGCAGTTGTGGATCCTTCAAAATAAGAAAATTGATTCATCACTAGTCACCTCTCATCTGAGAAAGTTTTACTTGATTCTTTTCAAATGCAATTAACTCAACAAGTCACAAGTAGAAATTGCTCTTTTTAAATGAATTTGCTTTATCAATTAAAAAAAAACCATGAGGGTTTCATAATGCAGTCTCCTAATTTCCTAGCAGCAATTGACCCTGCATGAGCATTAACACATGTGGTCAGCACCATCTCATGTGTCACCTTTAACTGTCCAGGTTCTGAAAACCACAGAGCCTTAGCCAGATCATTTCTTTTAATCATAGGCAAACTTTCCCCTTTAGAACCAGAAAGAGGTCCTAAGTGCAATAATTGAGCCTCAAACATCAGAGAACAGGAATGAGATACACTTATCTAGGGTTTGTGTTAGACCGGTGAACAAAGTACATGACTTGTATGAATAAAAAAAGTTATGAGCTTTTTAACAAATTGTGGTGCTACATCTGTGGCAGAATGAAACTTGCGTTTATAGCAACCTTTCCACGGGAAATAATTTGGCAGGAATACATGTACATGTATTAACTAAATCGTAATTTGATCATTGTCAATTCATTGTGAATAAAAGCAAATTTTGTTCTACAAAGGTACATGCAGGGTTCTCCTTATCAGGCGGTAACCGATAAAATTTACCGCTTGTAAGAGCACTTATTACCGCCTGCTAATGCTCAGAAGTCGCTTATCCTTTGCAGAACGTCCAACATTAACCAAATGCTTTACTGGTTTGAAAAGGTCCCTTACATGTTGTGCTGAAAACTAGGGAGAACCCTGTACATGTATTTCATACTACAATTTATTCTCATAGAAAATCTAAGATGCGCATTAAGAATAAGTTAAGAGCCATGTGGTATGGTATACATGTATTCAGGAAATAATAATGCTGCAACACCATACCATGGAATGTTATGATAAAATAATTTGGCATGAATAGGCCGACTAGTGTTAGCCTGTTTTAATACTACTGCCCCCTCCGCTCAGAAAAAATCGGGGAAGGATTATTTCCTGAGGAGAGGTGGTGGCTGTACACAGACTAATTCATGGTGCTTGACTTTAAATGTTTATCTGGTGATACCCATCCATAGGGCATGGCGTTGATAGAAGATGACATACAGGTATGATTAAACATAGCATGCACTTCTGATCTAAAAAGCTCTTAAATTAGCCCATGCCATTCTAACATAGCAAGTAAATCAAGTTCTTCTGAAACAGAAATACATGTAGATCAGTGCTATCTCTCATATTCCTTCCACTTGTAACATAAATAAAAGCCATATTATAACCATAATGGCAGAAATTTCTACTCTAATTATGTTGCAAGGTTTCTTTATATCATGAACTTAATTTTCTATAAATTATCTTCATATTGACCTGAATAAGCACTAGCAGCCGAGAGAAAATGTTATTGTCTGAAACAGGTAGACCGGGAGAAAGGGACATGAATCAGGAGTCTCCCGGCAGCACCTGGAGAGTTGACAGGTCTGAAGTTTATAAACAGCTGACTATCAAGTCCATCCATTACTACCTCTGGGCAGTCTAGGTCAACCTCTTTACGTTGAACTTGACATCTAACAAATGCAATGAATAAAGTTAACTCTTAAATTTCAAGTGAAGCTATGGTCCTCACAGTTACGAACGCAATTTTTGCAATTGGGGTTTGAACCTGTGACCTCGTGATACCGGTGTGATGCTCTAACCAACTGTGCAGTAGCTCCATAGCTCAGTTGGTTAGAGCGTAAATTAGATCATTTACGGAGAATAGTTTTTCCTTAACTGGTCTGTGATCGCATAATTACAAGGCTTTCCTTCCATGCACATTCTGTGTGTTAATTGACTACAACATTGCTGGTTTTTCAGGTACTGCTTTGGGTTTAAAGCCAAAATTAACTCCTCTAGGGGTAGGGTGTGAAATTGGTTGCACTGAATTTATATGTATCATATTTTCATAGCATTACTGATCATGAAGTGTACAAATTGAAGACCATTCAATTTAAGCTTGAAAGTCAATTCTTGAGCAAAAGGAAGCCGAAAACATCGCTATTTCCGCATGCATACAACTATAATCCTGGCCAAATGTGGGAGAATCACCATAACGTATTTTCGTAACATTCCAACTGAGCTTGCATCAAAACTTCCCACTACAAATTGCCGTTTCTCGCATTACATGAAGAGAAAAAAGGGTACGTTTCACTTTAATAAAGTCAATGAAGTTGAAGTGTTCTTAT
Source organism: Montipora capitata (assembly GCA_949126865.1). Lineage (NCBI taxonomy): Eukaryota > Metazoa > Cnidaria > Anthozoa > Scleractinia > Acroporidae > Montipora > Montipora capitata. The sequence goes on along the minus strand of OX421447.1, from coordinate 57,378,417 downwards.
TGCTAGAAAATATTGATACTACATGTAGGAAATTATCAATTGGGGTTGATAAGGTCCACCCTTTGCTGTTATCTTCTGGTTCGCTGGAAATATTTAAACCATTGACATATATTATAAACTTGACACTTGAACAAGGTATATTTCCTGACAGTTTAAAAATTGCCAAAGTCATCCCGATTTTCAAACAAGGATCTCGTCTGTTGTGTAATAACTACCGGCCTATCTCAGTTCTTCCAGCACTAAGTAAAATATTTGAGAGATGCATTCTTAATCAATTAACGTTCTATTTTACTATTGAAAATATCTTGATACCTAACCAATACGGTTTTAGATCTGACAACACTACAACTGACTGTTTAGTAGAATTAATAGACGAGATAACATTAGCCCTTGATGAAGGATGTTATGCTGTATCCCTATTTTTAGATCTACATGTAAGTAAAGCTTTCGATACAGTCAATCACTCGATTCTGTTGTCTAAACTAAATTTTTATGGAATAAGAGATGTTGAAAACCAATGGTTTAGGTCCTATTTAATCAAAAGGAAGCAACGAGTGTATGTTAATGGAGCTGAGTCTAGTTTTCTTTCCGTAAATTCAGGAGTGCCACAGGGGTCGATCTTGGGTCCTTTTCTTTTCTTAGTTTACATAAATGATATAGTAAATGCAACTAATTATTTTTCCTTAAGACTATTTGCCGATGATACCTCCTTGACTGCGACTGGTAGGGATCTCGATGCATTGCTACACCTAATAAACTCTGAATTACCCGCTATTTATGACTGGCTATGCTCAAATAAGCTAACTTTAAATCTAAGTAAGACAAAATATATAGTATTCCAACCACGGCAAAAACTTAATTATAATTTATACACCCCTCTTAAACTAGCGGATCAGTATCTTGAACAGTCTCACAGTGTTAACTACTTAGGATTAATTATTGATTGTTCCCTATCATGGCACCATCATATCGATTTAGTAGTAAAATCAGTAAAAGCATAAATATTATTGCAAAATTAAAACGTCGTGTACCCAACAAATCTTTAACAAGTATCTATTATGCACTTATATATCCTTATTTAACTTATGGCTGCGTATTGTGGGGTAATAACTACGAAGCTGCCATATCTCAAGTGGTAAAGCTGCAAAACAAAGCTTTAAGAATCATCAATGAGGTACCACTTCGTGAGCATATTACTCCCCATTATGTTAATCTTGGCCTAATTAAATTTCCTGATATTGTGAAGTTAAAAACTTGTCAACTATTTTATGATCTTATCGTAGATAACAAACCATCAAATCTTACTCTATCTTTTGTATCTGAGCAACATAATTATACTACTCGAAGCACATCCTTACAGTATCTAAATCCCAGTTCCTTTAGAACAAATATAAGAAAATTCTGCCCAACAATGATTGGATGTTATTATTGGAATGATATTCCTCTATTCATTCGTAGTTTGTCAAATAAACATCTATTTAAAAGATATCTTTTTCAGAATTATTTTGCTCAGTACTAACTACTGCACCCCTTAACTATGTGTTCCTCCTTTCCTTTCGCTTATTCAATATTGTAATTATCTTTTATCTTAAAATAAAATGTAACTTAATTTAAAGGGCATCTAACTAGTTTACCTATATCGTTGCCCTTCTCCGTTTACTTCATGTAGTGAGCTTTTTAGAATTTGTAATTCTCTAAATAAATGGGGAAATAAATAAATAAAATAAATAAATTCTATCAATTATCTTCCTTTACAGTGTTTTGAAACGCTTACCAAAGGTTTTCGAGGACTTAATAGTATTTCAGTCTGGCCTTGATTCCCTTTCATCTGCTTCATAACTCAACGAAATAAAACACTTAATTCGAAAAACAACCAACAACTGTTCACAAACGAGGGCGCTGCCATGAATCGGCTGTGTTTGCTTGTAACTATGGTTTGCTCAGTGACCTAGCCTATGGCAGACAGCAGAAAAAGCCTGAATCTGGAATCCGCAATCCAGAATTATCCACAATTTGGGAGACCTAAAACAACTTATCCACACTGGATAAATCACTATCCACTGGATAACTCAATAGACCAATTTCGATATATTAAAATTCGGTCCTAAACAAAAGGCATCATCTTGAGGCTCTGAGGAATGAATACTACGAAAACCACCCATCTGTGGATTGGGCCCGAATTTACCGAGTGACCGCCCTGCCAGGAGCCCATTTTCGTTAAACATTTTGATCAAATTCTTTTCCCACGGAGGTGTTCAGGAACGACCGCAAAGATGGAAAAATACGTTTTCAAAATTTAACTCTGTTTTCTTTGGCAATCGTAGAAAAACTTCCCACGAAGAAACCTGTGGTGAAGTCCCCCCCTTTTCCGATAATGTCTTGTATAATCTTCCTTCTCAATTCTTCCCCGAGAGCTTTCCACGATTATAAAAAAGGAAAGGAACTTTATTTAATTGTCTAGTCGTTCTAACGCTGGAGCACTAATTGGGGACTCTGTAAATTCAAATTAACAATTAACACAAATCAAGTCAAATGTTGGTTTATGAGGGGAGGGGAAACCGGAGTACCCAGACAAAACCTCTCGGTGCAGAGTAGAGAACCAACAAACTCAACCCACACATGACAGCGGATCTGGGAATCGAACCCGGGCCACATTGGTGGGAGGCGAGTGCTCTCACCACTACGCCATCCCTGCACCCCATCCATCCTTCCACATGCGCTCACTTCTGCCATGGCGTCGAATACAATACCTCTCAAGAATCTGAACTATTTACAGGAGAAAAAAAACGGGGCAGACACACGTAAATTCCCACTCATTCCACAGATCGGTGGTTTTTCGTAGTATAAGGATTTGTATGAGTTTATTCCCTAGAGCCTTGCGATGATGTCTTTTGTTAAGGGCTGAATTTCAATATATCGAAATTTGCCTGGGCTATCCGCTGGATAGTGATTTATCAACAACCGAGGCCTGGCTTCTTGTGCATCTTGATTATCACCGATTATTCTACATGGAAAACCCCGTCTCAAAGGAAACATTAAGTTAACTAATGATCATAACTGACATTTTTTTATGGTAAATAATCAAGTTTACCTAAAAGTAATAATGTTTGAAATTTATTAAATAAACAAAGTTGTGTTTTATCGTCTTTCCTCCCTTTGCCCTTCTACCGAAGCCTCCAAAAGGGGCTACAGCTGTATGTCACCATATTTTAGAGTGTTTAGGGGAAATCTTTAGTTAATCACGAGTTTAAAACTCAAAAATGGTAATTTGGAATTCCTTTACTGATAAAATTATCGTTACATCACACACATGATTGTGAGCAAAAACGACCTTTTTTATCCAGGCAATTTGCCATAAACTTGATAAACGTTGGGAGGACTTTTTTCAGTTTAAGATTACCCAAATGCAATCCATTTCAATCTTGACCATTCGAATTCATCCGGCTTCTCGGGAACTCCTTTTGCTGTATTTCTTTTATGTTGTTCAACAGTTTTAAGTGGTTATTGCAATGTTTCGTTCTACCTTTGGGGCATTTTGGGTGTCTTGTGAAATTACAATCTCGTCCCTAGAGTCCGCTTTCCTTTTGGTCAGCACCATGAACACGGACTCTGGCAAAACTCTGGCCACTTCCAATTCCAATCGTAGTGGAGGTCCATTTTTGTAACCGTTGACAACCGCTGTTGTTTCAAATTTCTGAGTGTTCGTAGTTCTCGCGAATTGTTTTTCGGTTTCCAGATTCTGGATTCTGGATTCCGGCTTTTAGTGCTGCCCCGAATGCATCGGCACATATTAGTTGGCGAATATCAGCTGTGCAAAAGTAATGCGGGCAAATAAGAAGACATCTTAGAATCAAAGGAGATAAGACGTTTAAATCTGTTTAAAACTGACGTTTGCCTTCTTATTTTGTAACATAAATTGTCAATATGCTCATGAAAATTAAGTTTGCAGGGACGGATCTGGGGGGAGAGTGCAGGGGGTGCGCAGAGGAAATCGCAGCTGTCGATACAAGTTTAGTTTCATACTCTCCAACTCAATATCGGTCCTAATCATTCACGGGAGTGGAGGTGAATACTGGTGGATATTAACCGAGCCAAGAGGCGGCGGGGTAAATATCCGACACTGAGGTGAATAATTGTTTTAGTATATACCACACAGGTTGAATGAAAAACGAACCAAAAAAACTTTATTTTTGTAAAATTCAGTGGAGAATTTCAAATCTCGCGCGAATAGTGCTCTCCGCGCGTGCTGATTGGCTAACTCGGAGGTGATTATCCAAGTACCATCCACCTCCGAGTTGGCCAATCAGCGCGTACGGAGAGCACTATTCACCTGTGTGGAATATACTAATTAATAACTATTCACCGAAGTGGAGGTGGCGAGCTAAATATCCACCACTGGACACCGACACTGAGGTGAATAGTTGTTTTAGTATATACTAAAACAGAAAGATCATACAGCACAAAAATATGATGTTATCTCATATATTCCTGCAAAGATTACAACATTTTAGGGCGCAAATTCCGCGCGAATTGCTTGGAGGTGAATAGTTAACAATTATTCTTTGAAATCGAGGTGAACAGTGGCAGAATATATACTGAGCTGCGAAGCAGCGAGGTAAATATTCTGCCACTATTCACCGAGATTGAAGAGAATAATTGTTTTAGTACATACTCACTCAGTGATCTCAACAACATTTGCAGAAGAAAACCATCCAAAGTCGATTTAAGGTAATTCCCTTGAAATTGTTCTACTATCAAACTTTTTTGGAAACTTGGCATAATTAACATTCATGATATGAACATTAAAAAAATGCAATAAAAAAAATGGGGTTACCGTGCTTGTTTACGCGTCAGCAGGCTCTTAAAATGGGGTATTTTTACTGTTTTCGCGTTAAAAATTCGAATCACCTTCATACAGAATTAAGTCTTGGTTACGTCAAAGACAAAATTTTATTTTGAAAATAAAGCTTCTTTTATTTACATAAGCAGTATTGCTTCATTTACGCCGTCTTTGATTCCCTGGTTGTAGGAATAGTGCACTTTTTGGGACAGTTCCGTGGTTATCTTGAAGTCCTCGTCTTGGGTAAAATACACCCAGTACGGAACTGGTAGAATCTTTTCGCAACCCCCACTTATTTCATTCAAACGCGACAAAAACGTAGGCAACTTTTTAGTTAGAAGCGCGCTCAAAACTAACGAGCAACCCGGCACTTTCAAATGCGCGCGCTCACGATGCAAAACTTGTCTTTTCATTGTTAACACTAGCAAGATATCGGGACCTAAGCGATCTGTTAAGATCACCGATCGTTTCACATGTACCTCCGCAAATGTCATTTATTGCATAACCTGTACGTTATGCAATAAGTTATACATTGGTGAGACAGGTAGACGACTAGGCGACCGATTCCGCGAACACCTTCGCGATGTTGAGAAGAATGACAAGGATGCATCTAAGCCAGTCGCTCGCCATTTTAATCTGCCTAACCACTCCAAAAAACACATGGCTATCTGTGGCCTTTCCCTACATCTAGGTACGACGGAAAGCCGCAAGAATCTGGAACAAAAATTCATCTTTCAAATCGGCACCCTTAATCCTCACGGTATTAACGAACGCTTTTCATTTAACTAATATATTCCTATTTTTCACGTTGCCATGTTACCACCAATAGCGTAGCTCCTACTCTACTATAAAAACTACACGTAACCCATAATCCCTCGATTCGCTCTGACGAAGGGCTAACGCTCGAAACGTCAGCCTTTAGAATCCCTGTACGGTGGCCAATTTACATTATCAACTCCGTTGATAAAACCAAATTTTTGTATACTACTTCCCCACCGACGCAGCACCACAGTTTCTTTAGAAACTACCCCTTCATTCATTTGTTATTCAATCGCTGCGACCACTAACCTTGTGTTCTAGTATTTTTTAATCCACAGATTTCTAACAGGAGACCCAAGACGACGATGCCAAGCTTGAAGAAACTCACCAAGGAGCTACGCCAGGAAATCGTAAGTTATCTTTTTCCTTTTCCCACACTTAGCAGTAACTTAGCTTTCCGTTTAGCCACTCTCATTTTCGCCAAAACTAGGTTTTGTAGTCACATCAACTTCATCGGCCGTTGCCTCAATTCTAAAGTCATTCCTAAAGGTTTTCGCTCGAACTTTCATGCGTCTACATTCTCTCACTCAAATCAGTATCTTCACCAAATTCGATGTGCGC
>OX421447.1:57347197-57357197 GCA_949126865.1 Montipora capitata | reverse complement strand
TGGATGGGGTTAATACCTGGATAGGAGACCATGTTGTAATACTCTGTGTTATACACTCTAGCAAGTCACGCAGCTTGGCTATCTGGCAAGAAAGTTTACTGATATCCTGCAAAACTGTTATAATTGCATTATAACACATGCATTCCATAATCATTTTTAATAAAATGACTAACAACAAGATAACAGTCAAGATACGTCAAGAGTGAATACCTTCATTATTGAACAAATGCTAGAAATGGGTACAATATGATTCTTCCAAAAATATACAACTAATGGCAATAAGGTTAGGCCTTTTAATTGAGATTTTTTTCATATAATTATCTTTTTAAGCTTTTTATCAGGATTCCAATACAAATCCTTATATTTTTGTTGGCCACGCTCACACTGAGCTTGGAATGCCTGTGGTTTGTGAGGATGGTTAGCACCAGCTTTATCACTAATATCAGGCATTTCTTCTGTTTATGTGGAAAATATCGTAATTATGCGGAGGATGCGGATTTTAAGGAATTATGCGGTCCCGCATCCTATCAGATGCCATGAATAAGGAACAGAACTTGCACTATGGTACCATTTCCTTCCAACATCGAACCTTTTTTTGCATTTTTGCCACAGACCAAGGGCGATTATCGATGCTCTGACGAGTCAAGCAATGGTCACTTCCACTGTTTACATGAGCGACCTTATACAGCACCTCATTTGTTTAATTCCTCGTCAATTTCAACCCCCTACACTTTAAACACCCTTCTAGCTGTTCAACTGTGTAGTGTTCTGGTTCTCTCTCGAGAATACAGCCAAGAACACGGTCGCCGTTGCTTAAAACCGAAAAGATCGAAGTGAATATTATGCCTCATTTCCGTTGTAACTCTTACAGACTGAACTTTGTTTGTCTGAGTCACTTGGGGCTCAATAATTTCATGACGTCATTAGTATTAGTGCAAGAGCACTGTGGCACCAGCCATTCTACTCAACTCAATTTAAACTTAAGGTTTGGCACCAGCCAGGAATGATTTCCGTACAGGTCCCTACTTCATTATGCATGCAGAATAAATTAATTATTCATTCGCGCTATTGTTTTGTAGAACAATACGTATACCCAAGAGAACCGAATATATACATGGGTAATTTGTACTTACGGGATGAATAAAAACGGATTTCAGTTATTCTCTCTCGCCCTCTCTCTCTTCTTTCCCTTTATCACCCACACCGTCACTCGTTTATGTCCCAGCTTTCCAGTCTTTCTATCCCTTCGTCTTGTTCTTATGTCCAGACCCCGCTCGACTTTTTCTGCCATTTTATCCCATGATATGTCACTCGCAGCTTGCCTTGAACTCCGACCCACTGTAAACCTCTGGATTACTTGTCCCTGTTCTTTACCCCTGAGCTAACGTGTCAAGTTGCTAATTCGCACCTTGAAAATTATATTTATTTTGAATTCTGGCTGACTATTTACATAACAATAATAAGAAATTATATACACGTGCCGCGCCGAGCACCTACAATCGAACTTACACTTGAAGGTTACCGTTAAGAGATCTCTGTTTTACTACTCTTGAAACAACCCATCCCTTTAAATAATGCTAACCGTAACCCTAATTACGACTAAAGGCACTGTTTAGGCTTAAGGTTAGTCCCTGTGATAGTTTTAGGTTTTCCAGTATTGCTGTGAACTGTGACCTGCTTTTCCTTCATGCCCTGTGCGTGCGGCACACTTATAAGTTCACTGCGTGGAAGAGTATACCACGCTTGAAGTCTGATTGGTGCATCTTTCATGGGAAACTTTCATGCACGAGTTCATTGCAATTAAAATCGTTTCATGTTTCCCTTCTTTTGAAGCAAACTTGTGTCTTCGTAATAATCAAGATGGCTACCGAAGTAAAAGCGTCACAGCAATGGGAGATTTGATCATTTGGAAATTGTCCCTGCTTTATAGCCTTTCCAGAGTTGTGCATAGAGTGGTACAAAGAAAACAATTTACTTTCGTCTTCCGTGTCCAAAACCTGTGTGAAAACGCAGTCATTTGGCAAAGACAAAGTGCCGCATCGGGAGATGGATCTGTTTCGCGATGCTCAAGAAAAAACTGCAATGGATAGCCTTCAGTCCGCCAGAACACATATTAATTTTCTGACCGTAAACTTTCCTTGAAAGAATATTAGCCCTAGCTACTGTGGTCGGAAAGTTTACAACTGCCTACAAGACAAGGGCTAACATCATCTCACAGTTAACAATAGCCTAAACTTCGTCGACCCAGACAAACAAACCCACAGCAGGGCATTGGAAAGACATGATGGGGAGTGAAACAAGGTATGCATCGTACGGGAATATCCATGGATCTCTACCAAAGTTATTTACTTGGAAGTATCATTGAGCATATTGCCGATCTCTACAAAGAGCGATAAACCGCAAAACCCCACTAAATGCACTGTTCGTGATCCTGAATACAGGAAAGGAAGAAAATATACACTTTGCAGTGTCTCGGCGAATTTTTAAGCAGACAGGAAGAACAATTTCACGATAAAAATAGCAGGTAGCCATTAAATTTCTTATGACAGTACTTTTATTTGGTTTGTTTGTTATGTTTGCGAATCTGAACCCTATTACAATGATTGCTTGAAACTCCACTTCTTGTGCTTATTCTAAAACTGAAAAATGGGTAAAATTGCAGGAAAAGTGCCGAAAAAAATATTGCAGGAAAAACTGTTCGATTTTCCGTATTTCAGACAGAAGTTCGACCGGCTTTTTTAAAGTCCATATACACTTAGAAAAAAACCTCTAAAAAGAAAGAACACAGCGCCACAGTCCCAAAGGACGTCTATTGTTATCGCTATTGTTTTCTTGAAACAAAGGACCGTATGCATAATGAAGTAGGGACCTGTGCGGAAATCTTGCCCACCAGCCATTCTACTCAATCCACTTTACCCACTTTCATTCCCTTCTTCAATACAGCTCGCGCAGCAAAAGTAACGCTTCTTTGTGGAGGGGTATTGTGCAATCGCTCGTTTCCGCATATAACCACCGATCATGGCCAAATGTCGCAGGATACGGTCATTCTATCGAGTATTTTCCTTTACAGTGTTTTAAATCGCTTACCAAAGGTTTACGAGGCTTTCACAGTATATCAGTTCGGCCTTGATTCCCTTTTCATCTTCTTCACAACTTAGCCAAATAAAACACTTAATTCAGAACCAGACAGCAACTCTTGCACCTTACTTGGGCGCAGCAAGTGGTTACCAAATTTGGTAATGTTTGAATGACAGTTGCCATAGCAATGTTGAAGAATCAGTCACGCGATTTTATTTGAAAATTCCAGAACGTTTTACACTATTTTTCCGTTTTGACAGTGATTGGTGTCTATTTCACCGCGCATGCAGTCACTGTACGTTTTAAAACTTAAATTAAATTAAAGCCTCTTCTTTTTTTGTTGGATGCTGTTTAAACTGTGACCGGAATCGGTTGTGCAGACACCGATTGGCACACAAATCAATTCTTTCACCTAGATTATATTCTTCAGCTCAAATAGACCTTTTCACGGTTTCTGACGCCACCTTGGTTGGGGGGGCAAACGCGGTTTTAATTACAGTGAATGTATGGGATTTTGGCCGAATTCAAACCTCTATACGTCTGCCGCAAAAAGGTAGATTTCAAGGAGTAACTGCTGAATACCCCTCCATGCCAAAAGGGATCTTGAAGCGGCTACGCAGTGGTCATTAGCACCCCTCCCCCTAGAATATGTTAGTGGCTACGCTGCTACTCAGTGGCTAATATCACCCTTCTTCACACGATCTCGTTAAAAAGTGTAGTTAACCGAACTGTAAAATAAAAGCTACAGTTTTAAACAAGTGCATGCTTAGGCCTAATCACTGAAACGAGCACTTAGGCTTAATCAGTGAACGAGTGCTATATTCAGTCTCAAGATCTCGTTAAAAGGCGTAGTTAACCGAACCGTGAAATGAAATCTTAAATTGTGCTTAGGCCTAACCACTGAAACGAGCGCTTAGGCTTAATCAGTAAACGAGTGCCATATTCTTCACACGATCTAGTTAACCGAACCGTGAAATGCAAGCAAAATTTTAAGAGAGTGCTTACGCCTAATCGCTGAAGCGAGCGCTTAGGCTCCACCAGTAAACGAGTGCTATATTCAGCACACGATCTCGTTAATGACCACTGCGTAGCCGTGTAGCCGCGTGGCCACTTCTTTCCTTACTAACATGTTCTAGGGGGAGGGGTGGTAATGACCACTGCGTTCCCGCGTAGCCACTTCTTTCCTTACTAACATGTTCTAGGCGGAGGGGTGGTAAAGACCACTGCGTTCCCGCGTAGCCACTTCTTTCCTTACTAACATGTTCTAGGCGGAGGGGTGGTAAAGACCACTGCGTTCCCGCGTAGCCACTTCTTTCCTTACTAACATGTTCTAGGGGTAGGGTTGGGAATGACCACCACGTAGCCACACTTTTCAAGGTCACTTTTGGAGTGGCGGGATTTTCGGCAGTTAAGATTTCAAACATATCAAAATATTTTTAGTCGTTTTATTAATATCATTCACTCGACGGAAAATTAGATCATTGCACAGGGCACAAAGCCTGAAATTAAATTAAGGCTCTTAAACTGTGGCAGGAATCACTTGTGCAGACCACGATTGACACATAAATCAATTCTTTCTCCTAGATTATGTTCTTGAGCTCAAATTTAGACGTTTCTCATGTGAGATTATCTGCAAAGAAAAAGGAGACCCCTATTAAATAGTTCGACTGCTGACATTCCCGCCGGAAACTAAAGCGGAAACAATAATCAGAGCCATTTTAGAATTAGGTGCAATTATTGGAGTGTGACCGAATCATAACTGATAACCATATATCTCTTCATTTATTTAATTAATAACCGGGCCATCTTAACCTCAGCAGGAGTCGGCTATCCGATCTAAAACAGGTGTGAGCTAAGTACTAATTTAGATTTTTACCCAATTTTGACCAAAAATCAGCAAATTAAGCATTACGGTGCACCTTTCATATCTCTGATATGGCATAGATTGAGTCAAGGATTGTTACCTCGATGAAATTTGATCGTCCGTGTGAAAGCAGTCCTGAGAAGGACTGTTGGTAGTGACTGAAGTTTCGACAACCTGCAAAGAAGTCACTTGATTCTGAAGATGACTCCCAGAGTGGTCGAACAGTCACTCACTGTCCTTTTCAGGACTCCTTTCACATAGACAATCGGTGCCTAAAATTAGGAATTCCTTTGCAGCAAAGAGTTCTTGTCCAATACAAAAGTAACCCATGCAAGTACCATGAGAAGAAACAGACACAACATTTGCATTAACTTTTATTGGGTTTTTGTCCCGGCGTCCAAGAGGCATCAACGATCTCCAACAAAGTCTCCAATCACCTCTTGTTTTTCTCTTCATGATTTGATTCAGGTGCATCTACTGGAGATTGACGATCATGGCTCTAAAGCTTATTCTCTACATTTCCTCCACAATGGTTTCAACATTGCGCTTGCTTATTTGCCCCTAATAGGCCACTTCGGAAAATACCATAATACTCTTTGTTTATCCGCCCAAATTTTGCATAAGCATTGTTTTTGTTTTCTCTTGGGACCATTGTAAGTACCAAGAGAAACTGAAAACAATGCTTATGCAAAATTTGGGGAGACAAACAAAGAGTATTATGGTATTTTTCGAAGTGGCCTATTGCTATGTATGTTGTTACTTGAAATTTATTGTCCAATATGATGCGGACCGAGAAACTTGATCTACAAGAAATCAATAAAGAACCTTAAAAAAAGCTCTGCCAGTGATTATTTGTTCCACAGATGTTAATATTGCCAATCATTGATCATCTCAATTTTCATAAAATATTGCTACATCTGGTGTGGCATCCAGGCCACCGCGTTTCTCAAAGAGGATATGTCTTCTTGAAAACCTGATCAAAACTTATGCGTGCCGGCAGCTATAAACCAGCCAGGAATGTAAAGAAATTCCGGCACCAGCCATGAGATGGAAGGGTAGCTAAAAGCGACGATTTTCTTCACTTGACGAATGGACAAAGGTTGGTTTCCTGAAAGACCCAAACAAATGAACAATCAAAGCGGCCATAATGGTTACACCAAGGACACCCAACGAACAAATTAAGCCAAAAGCCTTTGAGAGACATTTCTAGGCTCTTTGTAATGTATGCAGACTGTCTAAAGAGGTGTTTCTATCACATAAAATAACTTTATCTGTTCGAGTGTCTCTTGAGCAGAAAATTTAAGTGTCCGAAAATTTTAGGAAATGAAATCTTCATTTCCGAAATTGCTAGCTGAACGTTACCTTCTAAGAACTTCCAATCGAACCATTTGCTCATTCGAAACTGCTAGGTGACCTTTTTCAGTCCCAAAAATTGCAAAAATATCCCTTCCGAAAACCTAAGGGACTACTTAGTCCCTGGTTGCGAATCTTTTGGGTGATGTTTTGGAAAAGAAATCTGCAGCGGTTTGGCAACGTAGAACCGAAATTCTTCGAGCAGTTTGACTCTACCGATCAAATAATTCACCGAAGATTATGGTTGGGTGCCCTGTTATACGCAGGAACCATAAGCAGGAGAGTACAACTTTAATACTGGGACTATGTAACGGCTATTTCACAGATCAAACTATTTTTAGACGAGCTCTTACACAACATTTGGCTTAAACGGGTGACCATTCTCAATCCCATGGGTAATAATAACCTTTCATGAAAGACTTGTGATTAGCTAAAAATAACTCGGTCTATAAAAACACCTTTCCAGAAATACAATGACGTTGTACGTCCCTAGTCATGAGCTCCTGTTAAACGACACTCAAGCCACATCCATACGAGCAGACTTCAAGACAATTTTCACCTTCTCGAGTGGACGCGCACCGTCGGCTTCCTGGGAGAATACTCTCTAGAGAGTAAAGGAACTTCCGACGTTAAATAAGGTGTACCTTTACCTTTTAATACCACTCTGGTTACGCTACGTTGACGACACCTTTACAGCTCTGCACGAAGACGAAATCGACGACTTTCACGAACATTTTAACAGACAAAACGCCCACATTCAGTTTATCAAGGAGATGACGGTTGACAGGCAACCTACCCACACTCACTTATGTCCAGGTTTTCACGCAAATGCGAAAATTGCGAATTTTGCGAAAAATCGCAAAAGTCGTAAATGGTGCAAAGAAAAAGACAAATCCCCAACTAGGACTCGCGATTTTTGCGAATGTTGCGAAAATTGTGAAAAATCGCAATTTTCGCAAAAATCGCAAAAATCGCGACTCTTGTCGGGGACTTGTGTACTCTAGCTTTTCAGTGTTCCGCGATTTTTCGCAAATTTCGCAAAAATCGTTAAAATCGCAACTCTTGTTGGGGACTTGTCTTCTCTAGCTTTTCAGTGTTTGCGATTTTTCGCAAAATTCGCAATTTTCGCATTTGCGTGCAAACCTGGATATACTCTGACAGACTCCTTGAAGAATTATCTTACAACCCTACTTCAAACAAGCCTACAACCATACGGACCTTAACGAGACGCGGGCTACTCGTTTGTGGCTCACACGACAGCTTAGCAGACGAACATAAGTACTTAGATAACGTTTTCAGTAAGAACAACTTTAACTGAGACTTCTTTATACTCAACACTTACCGTACAGAACCTAATGCAACAAACACTAACTTGACAGCTACCACTGCAGTGACTATACCCTACATCAAAGGAACCTCTGCGATTATCGCAAGGATCCTACAGCCTTACAACATCCGTGTTTCTCACACACCCATCACTACCTTACGAAAACTACTGACTAACGTCAAAGACAAAGACCAACCTAAGGACAGACAAGGAGCAGTTTATAAGATCAAATGCTGCGACTGCCAGACCACTTATATCGGTGAGACCGGCAAAAATTTGAACACTAGACTGACTGAACACAGACGAGCGACGACTCTGAGGAACGGTGACATCAACAATATAACACTGCTGGACACCATCTACAGACAAACCACAGAATCGACTGGGACACTGCTGCATGTGTTACCAACAGCACCAACTACTACCAACGGATCGTACCAATGCCTTCAACTTCCCACACCCTACAAACGACTCATCGACGACACCAACAACAGAAAAACAACACACCGATTTACTCTATCACAGTACTGCCCAACGAATTCTATGATAAACCTACAGACCTTGGACCTATAGACGGATCGAAACGCACCAATCACTGTTTAGTCTTCACAGCCATTTACATCTGGGCTCAACTGACAATAAAACAATAACATCTCGAATAAGTTGACCAATGACATCTACGAAAGAAGGGATTATAGTATCTACTGACGTTACACAAATCACTTGACTCTGACAATGACTTCAGCTCAGGTTGTCGAGACGTCAGTCAATGTCATCTCAAACAATCCTTCTCAGGACGACACTCACCCGGACGACCGTACTTTATTTAATCTTTAAAACAATGTTCCTTGTTTTTCTTCTGGTTTGTGTACCAAAATCATAATCACAGTAACAATAACATTATTGTAGTTTCATTTAGCAAATCAAGACTGTCAACGTACAGTAATTTTGATGCTATTTCAATTTGGGCCTTACAATACGACCAGATTTGGTTCTTATTGAAGGAAAAAAGATACCAATACTTCAAAGGAACCTGACACGAGCAAAGCGGTCTCCAGCTTCTTGTTTAATTTAATCTGGGCACCGATGATACTTCTCAAATTAAGGTGTAATTACTACAGCAGGACACATTTCGCTTGTAAGATAAAACTCAAATATGAAGCTTTTGCCAATTTCCTTTGGGAAGGACCGCCAATTAATATTACCTTCATTTAGTTGTGGTTTTACGTCTTTCTGCTCTTATTTCAGAACACCAGAAATTTTGCTACGCTCACTACACTTAATGCTCTTGTTACATTTGGTACGCTTGCTACACTAGCAGCAGTATCTGCGAGTGCTCCACTAAATGTTGGTGGCGAATGAAGCAACTGTGTACATTCGTTACACTTGTTACGTTTCACACTTGTTCACGAGTCTCATACTCTTCTTTGACTTGCTGTACTTATTAGTGTTCTTGGGATTGCATTTCTAAATCGTTTATCACTCATGAGGTATAGCTTGAACAAAGAGAAAAACATAAAATGTAATCAAACAGTCGCAGAGCCTCTTCGCCAAGTTGCTGTTTGACTCGAATAAAGACCCAAGACGTGGGACACAGCGCAAAAGGAACACGATGTGTAGATGTCGCGAGGAAACTGGATTCTCCGAATACTACTCTAAGTATGCTGGTTTCTCTGAACGTATAATGTTGTAAGCGGGGCTATAAACAAAACCCCTTTTCTTTCATTTCTTAGGAGGCAGGTGAGGTAAATATTGAGACTGTCGACCATGCCTCGAAGTCGGTGACATTGTTATTATGGATAATTTATCTTTTCATGATTTTGAAGGAGGAGAGATTTTAGAGGAATGGTTTGTTACCACGGGAATTGAGTTGTTATATACACCTTCATATTCTCCAGATCTTAACCCAATAGAGCTTTGTTTTAATTAACGTAAATCTGAATTGAATGGTAACTTGAAGGAAATTGTTCATTCCAATATTAATTTAGCAATAGCAGAAGCAGTTGAGGGTCAGTACGCAGTTATTACAACGGCTCTCGCGATTGGTTCAGAAAACAATGGACACAAAGAAAGATACAAAAGAAACAATACACCCTAACTCTAAAAACAATAGAGCTGCGTCCTAAAGGGAACCAATGAAATTAGAGGTTGTAATGAGCTGTGTCCTGGGCGTAGTTGAGACTATCAAAGCACGAGATATGGCTGGATTTACGAAGCTATAGATTACTTCTTTGTATGAGGACTGTACATCATTGATCACGGTCATAAGAAATTTTTTCTCGAATTTTTCAATGTAAATAAAGAAGTTCAAGTTCACGTTTCCCTGAGAAATTTTTAAGCAGACACGTATCAGTGGTGACCGATGGACATACCACGGC